>JANZXV010000004.1:21344732-21359159 GCA_027576455.1 Erythroxylum roigii
TTCTTTTTATTATTATTTTTATTATACGAAATTAATTATCTTATTATTATCATTAATATTAATATTATTGTTGTTGTTGTTGTTGTTATTATTATATGTATTATTATTATTATTATAAATTTTGTATTTATTATTATGATACATTTTGTACTTATTATTATTATTATTATTTATAATCATATTAAGGAGCAAGGGTATTTTTGTCATTGACACAATATTTATATTTTGTCCAATGCAACCAAGCACATTTCTGTCATCGAGATGGAGACAGTTTTTTCTGTTCTGTCCATCACAACTAAATACCTCACTGTCTTTAATTTTTGTCCAATTTTATCTCCAAATTTTTGTTCTATTATGTCTCTGCATACAGGAGACAGCGACCATACGCAGGGAACGAGCACAAGTTTCCTCGTGAAAAGAACAGAAACGACAGCTTTTGCAAATACTTTCAAATGGCTATGTAGGTCCATAAAAGTAAAGCATGACTTCGTTAAATCCGTAAATTTCGCAGCAACGTGGTCAGATTAATAATGATCATAATTATGGAGCCACGTCTTCTTTGCCTTTTCATTTTTCGCCCAACTAAATACATAGTTATTTTACGGTATTTTTTATCAGTTCTCACGCATTTTCTTGATTGTCAAATCTAACTTGGATAGTAGAACTTCTTAAATACAGTGGACAACATTCATTTTTCCTATGTTGACTTTTAGCAGCTTTTGTCACGCATAAAATAAGTGGAACAGTTGGATAAAAGGGGGAAACATTATTGTGTTGCATGCGACGTTCACATTGAACGAGATCAGGCAACACTCGTAGCTATCATAATCATGAACTTCGTTGTCAATATCTTTTGCAATTAATGATGCATATGCTGCCAGAAACAAGTAATGGTAAAAAGCCATACACCTTTAGTTTGTTGTTTCGTGATCCGTCTAGTGCCTAACATTAAAGCAGTGCAATCCAATGCTTTATTAAGTCTGTTTTCTTTTAATAATTCCAGTAGTTTATCATTTAAGAAAGGTTTCCTTGTTTGTTTGATATTATAAGAAAAGGGTGATGACATAGATATATGAGATTCAGTGGTGCACTGGTTCTCTCAAAATTTAAAAAAAAATGAAATATTTTTTATTTTTAATATATATATATATATATAAAGGATGAAGTTATTTGGAGGCTAGTGGTACATTGGACCCAATAGGTCCTGAAGTCAAAAACATATCCCTTCGCCAATAAAAATCAATTCAACTATTCAAAAATTTATAGTGAGATAGGACTTCTTAAGTTAAATATCAATAGCTCACTAGTTAAATGATACAACTAGGAAACAATCTCTCCTTTGTTGTTGTTAGTTAAATGGAACGATAAGATTAAGAATTGGAAATATTAAAAGATCAAAAATACTCATTTATGTGAATTATTTAATTATTTATAATAGTATATAAACAGAAAATTGAATGATTACACTTCTTTCAATAAATTACTTAATTTTTATTTATATCCTTAATAATTATAACAAAATTATTAAGTTAATTAACAAACTTCTAGTTTATTTATTAACAATAAATTAAAATAATCAATTACTCTTATTCCTTTTTTATCTAGTTTACTCAATATGATCTATATTATCACGTATTTATATATATAATTCTTAAAAATATGGCAGGTATAAAAAGAAAAGATTTGAAAATAGGGACAAAAACATAGAAGTGATGAACATGTAAAAGGATTAACAAATGAAGAAGATAATAACAATTTTAAACTAAACATAGTAGATAATAACAAATGTGATTAAACACCAAGTATATCTTTTAAGTTTATTGTACTTTTAAAACCTTTTTCTCATTAAAGTATTCATCATTCTATAAGATTTCAAAACACAATAAAAGTTTTGGTCCTTGTACACTTTATTACAGAATTTGTTAACTATACCATTTCGCTACTCTGTTGTACAAATAAGTGGTGTATTATTTTATGAGTTAGTTCTATGTTATATAAGCAAATGGTCATACACAAACAAGTAATTCTAATTCTAATGAAGGTTCCAAAATTTTCACTTTTATTTTGCTAAACCTTTGGATACAAAAAGTCTATCGAAAAAATAAGTTCCTTTTAATGTCGTGTTTTTAAAGACTGGTCAGCACCTCTCTACAAATGGTGAATAAATAGGGGGATAGGGAGTCTTATTGCCGTATTCCTTTGAATCTTTGCATATCAGATAAGCTTTACCATTGATGAGTATGCTAAAGGATATGGAAGTGATGTATTCCTCTTTCCAAGAGTTGAATAAATTAAGAAAGGAATCTGAAAGCATCTAAAGAGTCAAGTATAAAGTTTTAATTAACCATATCAAGTATAAAGTTCTATTGTCTCCAAAGTTTTAACCAAAAAATCAAAATTATATCATCATTGTATATAGGTGTGTCCATCTCTACTGTGGATTCTCTCGATCTAATCCCTCATTTTGTGGCTTTCATATTCGACCGTTTTAAACACTATTATTTGTATTATTTTATCCAATCCTGTTTTTATGAAAAGAAAAGAAAATAAGAAAAAGGATAGGAAAGGGAAAAAAGAAAAGAAAAGAAAAGTTGGTAAGGTTAATTTAAAAAATTGTTGTGAACCTTGTTTGACATTTTTACTAGTGTTTCCTTACCTTATTTGAATTTCTCATTTCTTATTTAACCTGTGATTTAATATTTTCTTTCCTTGATCCTTAGTTCACTGGGTTTCTTAGACTTTAGTAAGTTGAGGTTTTTTTTCGAGCTTGTTTAGTTCTTTAAAGAAAACTGAAAAAAAGTATCCATGCCTATTAATAAACAAAGATGTCAAAAAAAAACTCCTTCATAATGTGTAAAAACACCCCTTAAATACTAGGGTACAATTTAGAATTTCAGTGGCTGATAGATCTTGGGACATAATCATATTGAAGGCTATGTTATTACAACTTAAATTTTCAACAGTTACGCGAGCCAGCTTACAATTATATGTTAAGCCATTTTCTTTATTCTTAAAAGTTACATAGGTTGTAACACTACCCTATCTAAGGACATGTTCATATCCATTTTTTAACCTTACCTTGAATCAAACTAATCAATAGTTGGTCTTTTCATACGTTTAAT
The DNA here is from genome assembly GCA_027576455.1 of Erythroxylum roigii. NCBI lineage: Eukaryota > Viridiplantae > Streptophyta > Magnoliopsida > Malpighiales > Erythroxylaceae > Erythroxylum > Erythroxylum roigii. Next base: position 21,347,855 of record JANZXV010000004.1, read on the forward strand.
AAGCTCCTCAAAATAGTTCTCTAAGCATCCTTTAAAACTTGATTAACATACATGTCTTGAATTAACTCATCCAAAGTCTCTTTAACCTTCTTATTCCTAACGTTTATAACTAGTCTACTAGGTATAAGCAATGGATCTTTTGAATTTTGGCTAGTTGCTCTTGTATCATATTGCATAAGCATTATAGGAATAACCAAAATGCAATTTCATGGTAAGAAGATGGATAATGTTGAAATTAATGATAAGGTATTGTATTTTTGACATCAATGTTTAATTATATTTTCTACTCAATCAAAGAAACTAATGACACAAATGCACTTATGATTGATTAACTCCAAAGCTCTTTGTTTGTCAATGAATATAAGTCTAAATATAGAGGAGTGAGCTTTAAAAGCCTCTACCTTCCTAAATTCTAGAGGTAGAGATAGAGGTAATAAGTATTTCAAAGCTCATAATGATCAGTTTCAAGGAAAAGACAAAAGACAAGATCGATCATTTAACAAATGTAAGGTAGAGTGCCTTAAATATTTCATATTCAATTGATTATCATCTCGAATGTTAAACTAAGCTACCTAATAGAAAAGAGAAGGTAGAGAAATCAAATTTTGTATAAAATAAAGAGAAAACAATATATTAATAAGAAAAGTGAAAATACGCAAGTCAGGTAAATAGTAAGTATACAAAGCATTAAGTAACATCTTTAACACTAAACACAAATCCAAATAAGGACATGTGTCCTTCCTCATGTTTGTCTGCATACTTCCATCAGGATATAGTCCTCTTCTTGTTTTAAAGCTTCATTCCCTATTGACATCTTTTACTTGCTCCAAGTATTAATTGATTTGTGACACATGTCAAGTCTAGAGTAAGGAGTACTAGCAACTACTATTAGGATTACTATTGGAGCTTCCGTTTCTAGAATTACATCCTCTTGTCAGAGCTTATACTGGAGCAACTAGAGGTTGGTTGACCTAGATGTTGGTTGAAATTCCCTCCTAAAGGCTCTAAGAAAGCAACATAAGCTTGCTACATCTTATCAATTCTTTATGCGATAAGATATGTTCTCGAATCCAGAGAATAAACACCTTTTACATTATCATCACAAGTTTTTTCTTTTTTTTATTGAAGCATCTAAGATTTATCTCCTTCCACAGGTGAAAGTTGGAAGAGCCAAAAGCTATGATGGTAATTGCGTTATCCCTTCCAATAATTGAACTATTCTGAATAAGCCAGTCCAAGAAGTATGTGTAAGTTTGACTCTACATATCAATATAGGATATTTTGACTATTGCTTTCCATATCTCTGATGAGAATTTACATTGAAAGAATATGTGATATATAGATTCCCTTGCTTCCTTACAAAGCACATAAGTGTCTCTTATGTTTAGAAAGTGCACTCTATCGAGAGTAGGTAATTTCCTGTTAATAAGAAGCCATAAGAGGAAGGAGATAAGTATTAGTAGCTTGTGCCACATTATATTGCACCCTACCATTATTGTTCCTTTAAATTTTATGAAGAAAATGTTATTAGCAAATAATATTGAGATCCATTTGTAAAGGAAACAATGTAATGAGTTAAAAAGTTGTTGAAGAATTTATACTCTAAATATTCGTAGGTCAATCAGTCATATTTCTAATAAAGGTAAGCAATACATTATTACTTTCATTGATGTTAAAGTAAAAAAAACTTGGACTTACTTCTTACAGGAGAAATTTGAAGATTTACTATTTTAAAAGCTATAATGTCAAAGTTGAGAAAGAAGCCAGAGATCTAATATAAGTACTATTAATAGATCATAGATAGGAGTATAACTTGCATGACTTTGAAAAAATTTACGATAATAATGGCATCAAATGACAAATGAAAATAGCTTACATATCATATAAAATGGAATGAGATAAAATGAATTGCATAATCATAAACATAGTGAGAAGTCCTCTGGTGAGGGGCATATATTAAGGACTTTTTTCTCGACTATTTGAAATAGAGTGTCAATATTCTGAATAGGAGTCCATCATAGCAGTTTAAAATATAATGCTAGAAGAAACATGAAATGAAAGAAGACCATATATAAGCTATTCCAAAATATTCAAGTATATATATGAAGATCAGAAAAGAAAAATGTTAGATGACAAAGGAGAAAAATGCTTCTTTCTTAGTATTAGTGATCATTCAAACATTAACAAGTTGTATAATCCTAATATTAAGAAAATTTTCATTAGTTCAGATATTATCTTTTCTGAAGAAAAAATATAGCCAGGCAATGAAGATGAAGCCTAAGAACATATTCCAACTGATTTTGATGAAGAGAATGGCAAAGAATTTGTGAAGTAGTTATAGCAGTGTGAAGATATTTAAAATGAGTCAACTTAGAGCTCACCTATAACTAAAATAGAACAAAGAAATGAAATATTTAAATATATGCTAACATGGAAGAATGATTATAAGGTAATAAAGATTGACCAATTTAAGGACTTACTTAGACATTTTACTTTATTTTTATATTGGACCTATACATTTTGAAGAAGTAGTTAAGTAAACAAAATGGAGAAAGACAATGGATACAAAAATTACAAATATTGGGAGAATTAATACTTAAGAGTTAATTGAAACTTTTAAAAGGAAAAAAGACAATTAGTGCGAAAGGATCTATAAGACAAAATTAAAAAGGAGTAGTGAAGTTGATAAATAAAAAGCACATATGGTGTCCAAAGGCTATAATCAATAATTGGATATCAATTACAAAGAAGTACTAATGAGAATTTGATTTCACGAAAAATTGTTAGTTGTAAGGTATGATATAATCAAATTGTTAATTTCATTAGCAATACAAAATCTATAGCTTATATACCAATTTGATCTCAAGTCAACATTTTTACCCAAAGACTCGTAGGAGCATGTTTTTATTAACCAACCCCATGAATATATGAAAGGAATGGGGAATGATTTAAGGAATATAAATTAAAAAAGCTTTGTATGGCTCATAACAAGGCATATAGACTTGACACAACTTTATGAAAACCTAGGTTTTAAAGGAAAAAAATTCAAAATTATCCTTATAAACATACACTCTTCATAAAATTGGAGGATAATGAAAAGATGCTTATAGTTTGTTTATATGTAGATTATTGAATTTATACTAGAAATAATAATTCTATGTTTGATAGATTTAAGGAGTCTATGATGGTTGAATTTGATATAGTTAATCTAAAAATAATAAAGTATTTTCTTGAAATAGCGGTTATTGGTATCTTTATTTCTAGAAAAAAAATTGTATAGGATATTTTAGAAAGGTTTGGAAAGGATTATAATCGTGTTCTCATACTAGCAAAAATATGTATGGAGATTATTAGAAATCTGTAAGAAAAACATATTGAAATACCTTTTTACAAACAAATAATGAGAAGATTGATGTATTTAACCACAATAAAAATAGACATAATGTATGTTATAACTCTTAGTAACATATTTAATCTACCACAAAATGAAATTTCATATATTTGCAAGGTATTGTTGATTATGGAATATTTTATAAGAGAGGTGCAAGAAGAGCAATCTCATGTTTATCAAAGAAACGATTTGATGTAACCTTGTCAACTCCTGAAGTTAGATTTGCACAATGTCACATGCTTTGCAAATAATTTGATTAAGAAAGATTTCTTAATATGTTAATTTCAACCAATAAAGATCCACTCTCATAATGTGGTAACATTAAACTATAAAAATACCTAGGAATCATATTTTATAGGAAAGAAATAAGCATGTATGTTGGTATAAGATTTCACAATTCAGTAATAAAAATATTTAAAGATTCTGTTTTGTATGGGAGAAATAAGCACATTAATATAAGATTTTACTTCTTACGAAATATCACAAGAGAAAAAGAAATAATTAATCATCTTTTTTGCTGAAATAAAGATCAAGTGGTAAAACAAAGGCCCTCAAACTTGATTCATCTCACAAGTAAAGAAAGTTGTTTGGAATTTACATGATAAACTGACGTTAAAAACATTAATTTAAGGAAAGGAATGTTGAATTGTTTTCTACTAGATTTTCTCTACTCCATCTTATTATTATATCTCTATGCAGTAGGTAATACTATTAACATGCAGTATGTCTGCATTGTACATACTGCGGCAGTATCCAAGCTTATCTTTATTTACCGGTGATTTATAACAACCTTTCGGTGGTCAAATCTTCGTCTGAGAAGACAAAAAATGTCTTTGTCACGCATGGATGAGGCTACAGAGACACAGACAGACAGAACATCTGCTATGTGGCAATCTAGTTTCCCGAAGATTAGATGAGACACCTAGATTCTCGAGAAAGGCAAAGGGTCCATCTTGTTCTTTAATCTATTACCAATGTTTTTGTTTTCTGATTATTGTTACTGTTCTTTCCCATTATCCGCATCCTTTTGTTAGTTACGTTGAGAGTTTGTTTGATCCTCTGTAGATCCAAATTTCTTGGTTTCTTGCTGGAGGTCAGCTTACTAGTCTCTACTGTGGGCTTTCTTTTGATTTGATTCTCATTCACCCACCGACTGCTTGTACAAGTACCATGTAGATTGGTACTAGTGTGAATTGTGCTACTTTTTTTCACTTCCGTGTGTAATGTGAGATTGGTATTGAAGCAAACTGCCACGGAGGCGGCTCGGTGGAGCTTATCTTCTCTTTGTGGCCTGGTTTACAATAACGTACAGGAATTGAGTTGTAGGAGCTTTACGGATCTGCCATGAGAAGCCACCTCGTAAAGTTTGTTTCTTTAGCATTGCTGTCACTAACTGCAGTGGTTTTTGCAGAGACTGACCCAAATGACTTGGCAATTCTCAAGGCATTTAGAGATGGGTTAGAGAACCCAGAACTCTTGAAGTGGCCTAAAAATGGTGATGATCCCTGTGGGCAACGCTGGAAACATGTGTTTTGTTCTGGTTCAAGGATCTCTCAGATTCAAGTTCAGAATATGAGCTTGAAAGGTCCTTTGCCTCAAAACCTCAACAAACTTGTTATGTTGGAAAGATTGAGTCTTCAACGGAACCAATTCACAGGGCCTATACCATCTCTGAGTGGGTTGTCGAAGCTAATCTATGCTTATTTGGATTACAATCAATTCAATTCGATTCCATCTGATTGCTTTAATGGTTTAGAGAATTTACAAACCGTGGCATTGGATGGCAACAATCTCAATGTCACTACAGGGTGGTCAATCCCAAAAGGGTTGTTGGATTCTGCTCAGTTAACTACTTTTTCATGTATGTCTTGCAATTTGGTTGGTGCATTGCCTGATTTTCTAGGAAATTTTCCATCTTTGGAGAACTTAAAACTTTCTGGTAATAGTTTAACTGGGGAGATTCCGGCAAGTTTCAGGGGAGGCATGTCTTTAAAGAATTTGTGGTTAAATAATCAGCAAGGAGGTGGCTTGACTGGTACAATTGATTTGGTAGCGACGATGAGTTCCGTCACTACTTTGTGGCTTCACGGGAACCAATTCACAGGTAGTATTCCAGAGAGCGTTGGTAATTTGACTCAGCTAAAGGATCTCAATCTTAATGGAAACCAACTTGTTGGTTTAATCCCTGATATCTTGGCAAATATGCCACTGGAACGTTTAGACTTGAACAATAACCAGTTGATGGGTCCAATACCAATTTTCAAAGCAGCCAAATCTACCTGCACTTCAAACTCTTTCTGTCAATCCACTCCAGGGATTCCGTGTGCACCGGAAGTTATGGCCCTTGTAGAGTTTCTCGGTGGGTTAAATTACCCTTTAAGTCTTGCTAAATCCTGGACTGGCAATGATCCATGTGCATCATGGCTTGGAGTGCATTGTGACGCCAACAGTAAAGTTTCTTCCATTATTTTGCCTAATTATAATCTCAGTGGAACCTTGAGTCCTTCTGTTGGAAGTCTAGATTCTATTACTCAAATCCAACTTGGTCATAATAATCTAAATGGCTCTCTTCCGATGAACTGGACTGGCTTAGCGTTTTTGACCAAGTTAGACCTTAGCAGCAACAATATTTCCCCTCCACTGCCAAGATTTCGTACCACTGTTGATGTTGTCATTGATGGTAATCCTCTATTTAGTGTTGGTAATGAGACGAGACGAGCCCCATCCACTAACATGACCCAGGCACCTGGAGTCTCCGATACACCACCAGCCAAGAACCCAGGAAATAAAGGCACGGCTTCGGTTCCTAGGGGTTCTCAGATTTCTACTCAACATAAAAGTCACAAGAGATACAATTTAGTTGCAGTTTCAGCCCCTGTTGCTAGTATTGCAGCTCTCGCTTTCCTGGCTGTTCCTCTATTCTTCTATTGCTATAAGCAGAGGAAACGAAGCTTTGATGCTCCAAGTTCCCTTGTCATTCATCCACGAGATCCATCTGATTTGCATAACATGGTTAAGATTTCTGTTGCCAGCAATACATTTGGAAGCACTTCTACGGTAACAGGGAGTGGTTCTGATAGCAGGAATAGTAGTGGCATTGGTGAGTCTCATGTCATTGAAGAAGGAAATTTAGTCATATCAGTTCAAGTTCTTCGCAAGGTGACAGAAGATTTTGCCTCAGAGAATGAGCTTGGGCGTGGAGGTTTTGGCGTGGTTTATAAAGGAGAACTGGGCGACGGAACAAAAATAGCAGTTAAAAGAATGGAAGCAGGTGTCATTACCAGCAAAGCGTTAGACGAATTTCAGGCAGAGATTGCAGTTCTTTCAAAAGTCCGTCATAGACATCTGGTATCTCTTCTGGGATACTCAATCGAAGGCAACGAAAGAATTCTTGTTTACGAGTACATGCCGCAGGGAGCTCTTAGTAAGCATCTTTTCCACTGGACAAGATTGAAATTAGAGCCCCTTTCTTGGAGGAGGAGATTAAATATAGCCTTGGATGTTGCCAGAGGAATGGAGTACCTTCATAATCTGGCTCATCAAAGATTCATACACAGAGACCTTAAGTCTTCAAACATCTTGCTTGGTGATAATTTCAGAGCAAAAGTTTCTGATTTTGGACTAGTCAAACTTGCTCCGGATGGAGAGAACGGAGAGAAATCTGTGGTGACCAGACTTGCTGGGACTTTTGGATACTTGGCACCGGAATATGCTGGTAAGCATTCCATTCATTCTCCGTCACTGCACATTCTCTATAGGTTTTTGAAGTAGCAGTTTCACTTTTATTTTCTAATTTATACATAAAAAACTGAAAAAATTTTAGGGTCTGAAGAAAAGTAGTATTATCTTAGATTGAATTTTCTTTAGAAGTGATTCAAGAACCTAATTCAAACTCGCGATGATATTGTTTGCTATAGATGGTAGTGATAAGGTAGCTCTATAGCAACCAACTAAATGTAACGTTAGATGTGTACAATGATTGTGGAGACTAACTTGCACATATTATATTTGTCTTAAGTGACGGGAAAAGTCACAACCAAGGTGGACGTCTTTAGTTTTGGAGTAGTTTTAATGGAGCTGTTGACTGGATTAATGGCTCTTGACGAGGACAGGCCAGAAGAAAGCCGATACCTAGCTGCGTGGTTTTGGCGTATCAAATCAGACGGGGAGAAACTCAGGGCTGCAATTGACCCTGCGCTCGATGTGAAAGATGAAACATTTGATAGCATGTGTGTTATTGCGGAACTTGCTGGGCATTGCACGGCTAGGGAACCCAACCAAAGGCCGGTTATGAGCCATGTGGTAAATGTCCTAGCTCCACTTGTTGAGAAATGGAAACCTCTGGATGATGAGTTTGAAGAATATTGTGGCATTGATTACAGCCTCCCTCTTGTTCAGATGGTAAAGGGTTGGCAAGAAGCAGAAGGAAAGGACTCGAGTCATCTGGATAGCAAAACTAGCATACCCGCAAGGCCGTCTGGTTTTGCAGAGTCCTTCACTTCTGCCGATGGCCGATGAGATACATGTCTCATCACGCATATTACTTGTGATTTACAATCAATTTATGCCATGTTATCAAGGTGGATTCAACATGAGATTCTAAATGCTGGATGCCTACTTCCGGTCCGTGGGTTTCATAATACTGCTTTATGTCGTTGTTCCAACTTACACAATCTATAAATGTTATTTTAGTTTTGGTCGTTTCCTTGAAACAGCTTCTATTGATTTCGTTTATATCAAGCCGACGGAAAAAGATCCCTACTTTACGCATATATCTTTGCCTAGTCCCCTGAAATTGCTCTGCAGAGTGCTTTTATATTCTCTATTTTACATCAGAAAGACAAAACTCATGCATCTTTTATCACCAGGATGCTTAATATCCCTTACCAATTACAAAAATTGAGGAAAATAAGATAGTTCAAGCAAGAAATACTAGCCACCGCGGTATAGCAGAGGATGAAATACAATAAATGTAACATCCCGCCCCCTACTAAGGGTTAGAACCCTAAAATTTGGTGCATGTGAGCGAAGAGGCTTCGAAGAGGGTGTGGGGATTTTGTGTGTCCGTCAAACGGACATGGGAGTCCGTTTAACGGACAACTTCGGGTGAATTGGAACAATTTGGATGATTCATGTCCGTTTAACGGACTTTCTTGGGAGAATTGAGACACTTTGATCGAGTTATGTCCGTTTAACGGACATGCAGGTCCGTTTAACGGATCTTCTTGGATGAATTTGGATCGTTTGGTCAGGTTATGTCCGTTTAACGGACATGTAAGTTCGTTTAACGGACATTCTCGGGACAATTTTAATATATCACATTTTTTATCGTTTTAAATTTGGTACATGTGGTTTAACCGAGATTAAGGTAAAAATGTATCATATCAGCATACACATGTATGAATTGGATTATTGCACACATCAAATTAATCGTCCATGCACTCAATTGACATTTTCCGGGTATAATTGGTAACAAGTGTGATTGGGTTGAGAATTGTGAATTGTGGTTATTGCAAATTGATTTGGAAAGTGAAATTGTGGGTTTTACATTTTTGAAGAATTTTAGAAAATTTTCCTGAAATTTTTCGGGGAAAAATTTGGACTAGGAAAAATGCCAAGTGGCCGACCGATTGATAAATGGCAGTAGAATTTATTGTCAAATGGTATTGGAATTTTGTGATATATGATTTTAGGAATCTTGGACAAGTGTCATTTATTGGGAATTGGGTTTAAATTATGAGAGAAGGGCTTGGGATTTGGACATGTGGCAAGTGACATGTCACTTGCCAAGCCATGCCATCTAACCCATCTTTTAAGCATCTTCTAGACTCCTTTTAAGTGTATTCCATGACACCTTTGTATTTTGCTTTCCAAGTGATGCTTTTGTTCTTATTTTCTCCCCATTTTCGTGGCCCTTCATCCCTCTCTTCATCCCTTTCATGTTTTGGTGATTAAATTGCTTGAAAGCTTGCTCCATCTCCCACTTATGCTTCCATCTTGTTCCTTCTTCAAGTTGAGCTAAGAAAAACCTAGCTTAACCTCCCAGAAGATGAAGATCATGGAGATGAGAGAGCTAGGGTTACATGGTGATTTCGAAGAAATTGAAGGAAAATCAAGTAAGTAGTGAGTTTCATGTTGTGAACTTGGTTATTTTAAGCTTGCATAATGTGTAAACTAGAGTTGTGTTAAATTGATTTGTGCAAAGGTTATGTTGGTATTATGGATGATGATCATATCTTGTTAGGTATGTGTCAATTGAGTGATCCTTACACGTAAGGGGTATAGAAAGGCTTAGAGATGAATTGGTTTTCAAAAAATGCATGGATGAGTGTAGAATGGTCTTATAAATGGATATTGTTATATGCCCTGTTTTGGGATCTTGGTAAACTTTCGCTCTTGATCTGTTTGTGAGGGATATCTTGAATTAAATTGAGTAGTGAATGATGGGAGAAGGAATGGAGGTGATGATCTAAGCTTAAGATGGATTGGATGAGTTAAATGGTAAGAATGAACATGTGCAAGATCTAGAAATTTGCAATGGTTAATCCTTGGAGTGTGCTCCCAATTGTATAGTCCTAATTGTTTGTATCATTGTTTAAATGAGTTGAGGTTTGGTTTAAATGAAAAGAGAGGCAATTGGATATATTTTGTTTGAAGGCATTGAATTCAAATGTTGTTTTTAAGAGTGTCCAATTGTGACTTGAATTGAATACTTAATGATGAAAGTTGATGAGGAAGGTGCTTGTATAACTATGTCCTATTATGAGTGTTTATGGGTAAGCATGGACTATATCTTGGCTATGAATGATATTGAATTGGAATTAGGTATAAGAATGAATAAATGATGAGTAATGAACTAGAAATGATTGGCTAAGTATGAAGAATTGAGTGTTGTAAGTGAAGAGTTAGAAATCTGGAATTTCCTAAAACTCAATTGAACATACTTTAGTGCAAGGGGCATAACTCTTTGTGTAAAACTCGGAATGAGGTGATCTTTACATGATTTTAATAGTAGACTTCGAGATCTACAACTTCTAGTTCAGGCACAATTTCAAATTTAGGACGTTTTGAGGGTCGAAGTTTCAAAGTGGTATAAGTGACCCGAATGTGTCCGTTTAACGGACATGGATGTCCGTTTAACGGACAGCCACGGGTCAAATGACATTAATTAAGTCTCAAATGGATCTTAAAGTGAACCTAGAATGATCCTTAGTCTATGGGACTAATATATTAAAGGTTTGAAGTGAAATTGAAGGTTAAAACTTAGTGAGCAAATGAATGAAATCAAAAGTGTCAAAATGCATGAGTGGATGGAATTGAAAATGTCTATATGATTTCAATGCCATTTATGGAAATTGAGAAATAAGTGTTAAGTGATTATTTATGAAGGAAAATGGGATCTTACGAGATCACATAGGGATTAGAAAAGAAATGACGAGAAATTGGGCTATGATAAAAAAGGAGCGAGTGTAAGGTGCAAGTGTATGGGTATGCTAGACTTGTAAAAGTAAAGCTTAAATGAATCATCTAAAGTGAGTATATGAAGAAGAAGTTTAAGTGTAAAGCACATTGCATCATGATTTGAGAATGGGCATACAATGTTAGTGTAATGCTCATACCCGGGATTGTCATTGAGCATGCATTATACATTACACATATATACGTGTGAAAATGGGATGGTTATGATTGTGCTTTTATTAATGTGTGTGCAAATTGTGTTTTTGCATATGATTGATACAGGACAGTATGTCCACAGCCAGACATCTCCGGATCATGAAAGCAAATTCTAATCTGGAGCGTACTGTGAGTAGACCTAGATGGTCTTAATTTATGACTGATTTGGTTATGTTCAAATTGAATCAAATTCATACATTGAATGATTATGGAATAGTGATATTGATTGCGATTGAATAT
>JANZXV010000004.1:21377437-21389037 GCA_027576455.1 Erythroxylum roigii
GTAGCTCATTACTCAAATTATAAACATGAAACCCACCTTATTTCCTTGCTTAATACTTGTTCAAAAGCCTCTACTCTCGCTCCTTTTTGCCTCTCTTACTTTCTTTCACAATGGCAAAATTTCCAAATCAATAGGAATTCAAAGTGGACAACCCATAACACATAATCACTAAAATTGATCTTAGAAAACTTAGACCCATACATTTCTTAAGCTATCTAAACCAAAATCCTTTCAAAAATCCAACAAATCAAAAAATGCCCTTACCTTGATCCTTCACTAAATGAGTAGTTTCTTGGCTTATGTGGAAGCTCTCATCTTCTTCCACCTTTTTCCTTCTTAAGTCAACTTAAAATCCTTCTTGAAATCCAAGAGAAATCAAGACCTAGTTTCGTTTCTTCTTTCTTCTTTCTCTTCTCTCTCCACTGAACTCTCTCTCATTTCTTCTCTCTTTCCTTTTGTTCTTTCCTTCTAATTTTGTGCTCCTCTCCCCTCTTAACAAGCAATACCACCTTTTATTACAGTCATGCCATTAATGAGTTTAAAATGTCCAATATACCCTTACATGTAAGCCTTGAAACCTTAATGCTTAAGTGTTCTTCCCAAAATGTCCTTATACATTCACACTCTTGCTACTTAATTCAACCAAACTATATATTTAAAATCCAACCAACATTAACATAATAATTAACTCCAAATAGAATAATTAATCTAGCAAAATCTTAAAATTCATTTAAGATCATGCTTAACTCCTTCCAAAAATCAAGACCTTTTTTAATCATACAATTGAAGGAATTTGATAGCACTTCCTTCTTGGAATTATGTTCCTCATTGTCTTAATCTTCTAATGACCCCAAAATCATTCAATTTGGTTTCATAGTCTAAAGGTTATACCCCAAATATTTTTCGAACTGTTCTTATACTAAAACATTATCCTGCGCTTGACTTCCATCCAAAAATTGATACTCTTATAGACTGAATTAAAACTCAATTTCATCATAAAATTTGTAGCCTTATCTCTCTGGTTTAATCCAAATCAAGAATCATCTCATTTGGATGACTAGAGCAAAAGTTATGGCCCAAACACTTTTGGACTGTTACTAAACCAAGGCTGTACACTATATCCAACTTCACTCCAGAAATTGAGAGTCTTAAAGACTGAATTGAAATTTGATTCCTTTAGATAATTTGTAGCACCATGTCTCTATTTTAATTATAAAAAAGAATCATCACATTTGGAGCTCTACTGTTTAATATATCACCAAAATACTAAAGCATTTTCAGTAAAAATATCCAACTCATACTCTTTCAATCGACCTTCTCACTTTGATTCAATCAATCATTTTCAAATTAATCTCAAAAACCATAAATTTTCATATAGAGGTAGAGGAATATCTTAGGAATCCAACGCTTTAAAAATCAGGTCAATCGGAGATCGGACGAAAAAGTTATGGCCAAAAGAGTGGAGAGAAGTCGGGTCAGGGGAGGAAAACAAAAATGCAAGCGCTCGCCCTCACGCGCCGCACGCGCATTTCTTCTTCTGACATCCCAACTTTCGCAATTCATAACTTTTGACCCAAAAATTTAAAATTTTAAAATTTGGTATCAATGAAAAGCTAAAAGAAAGCTCTACAACTTTCATGAAAAACTTTAAAACAATTTCGGTCTCTATAAGGGTCAAAAGTTCACAGCAAAGTGGTTGTCTGACAATTTCATCCAGAACAGCATCATAACTTCTAAAACTCATATCTTTCTGCTCCATTGTCCAAAAATTCCATACTTTATATCAACGAAAAGCTAAAAAGATCATCTACAACTTTCATGAGGACCTTAAAAATAATTTTTGCCTCTAAAAAGGTTAACATTTCCAATCAATGAGGCTATCTCGAAAATTCACCCTATACTACAACACAAACTTCAAATGATCATAACTTCCAGCCCCGTTACCAAAACATATTATACTTCATAGCGTTAGAAAGCTAGCAAGATAATCTACAACTTTTATGAAGACAATTTTATCAAAATCTCTCTAGATCAACCCAGAAATATCACCGAAGTTTCAGATCGAAAATCTAACTCTCCACTGTTCATTCTCCAAAAAATTTTCAGACTTCCACGTTCCAAAATCCAAAACTTCTATTTTTATTGGTCTTTCTACTTCATTTCAATCAACTCATTCACCATAATTTCATACTACTCCAAAATGTGCAAGTTTAGTCAAAAATCATCAAAAACCAAGAATTCATAATTAACCTATTCATGCTCTGTTACTTTTATGCATTTTCAACTTTCATGCTCAATCACTATTCTTCCTCTCAACTTCCATTTAAACTCAATATCATCCATAAACAAATTAGAGTCCATGATTGATCATGAACATTAATAACAGAACATAACACACATATACCCACTCATCATCAACTTACTACATTCACTACCTAAATCTTGTATATCATTTCAAATTTAAGAACTCTCCTTTTTCTTTTCTCATAACTAATCACTAACAATTTCTCATTTAATAGTTCTAACTTCCAAGAAAAGTTTGGGTCCAACACTTTTGGCATTTCTATATAAACTCAAACTAAAACGAGCCATAACTATAAAAAAATAAATTTTCTAATGTATTTACATAAATTTGTAAAAACAATGTATAATATAAGAGAACAACCATAAAATAATTCAAAATAGTTTCAATGTACGATGTAAGAGAACAGAAATAATTCTAATCTTACAAAATTTTATTTCTAAAGTTGGTCCTTAGAAAAGTAGGGCATAATTGTTAGTTGATACTATCCCACTTTTCCAAACAGAATCTTAATCGTGTTTGTTAGGAAGAAAAGGTCAAAAGATAACAGGTAATGGTAAAGGTAAACAATTTCTAATCGCTAAACACAACTGCACCTGCATTCATTCACTTTGAAAGAGAGAAAACTAAAAAGAGATTACAATACTCTTATTTACATTTCATAGAGGAGCTTTCGTGTGTTCATCATTATAAAACAAACGAAAGAAACAAGAAGAAGCTAAGATAAAGAGAATACCATGCATGTGTAAATGTAATGAAGGGGTGATCAAGAACTTCAAGAATGATACGAAGTATAAAACGTTCTCATTACAAATGAGCTACCACAATAAGTTCGTTCAATCATAAATGCCTCCATTGTTGAAAAAGAAGCAACCCAATGCCACTTAAAATTTAACATGAAAACATGAAAGGGAAACAAAACGAAGAACTAAACTCTCAAAAGTATCAGAACAGATGAAACATTCTAAAACGAACAACACGAGGAATTAAAGTTTACGAGAACATGAACATTGGCTAACCTGAAAGACCTCAAATGAAACCAAACCCAAATAATGGGGAAAAAAGCTTACATAAACCCTGAAAGACCTCAAACTCAATAGCATGAGTAGACCAGCTTACATAAAAGTTGTGGCAATTACGCAAGCACTTATGCCAACAGCGTCTCTAATACGTCAAATGAGACAGAAAAGCCAACAATGATCAATTCTGTACATGGGTTTTATGTTTCAAATGCATTTAATAAGTTTAATATGGTTAGTGGCATCCGCGTACTACCTTACAGATGCAAACGGCCTAGCAGAATAGCTTAATTTGTTACTCAACCTTAGTTATTTATCTGTAAAGTAATTAAACTCCAAGCATTAACTTTTAAACTTTAGATGAATTCTCTTTCATCATAACACCGACAAACCTCAAATTTTAATTTCCAAAACACAAGCTTTTCTTTGCAGGATGTCGAGTTCTAAATCAAAGAAAAGCTAATCACTTGGTAAATAATAATAATTAAGCAACCATGATTGCTTTTGGTGTAAACTATAAAGAGTTTTTCAAAGGTTGTTTAGGAAATTATATAATTTTAGATAATGCTTTTATCTTACAAAGCATTTAAAATCATTCCTTTAATTGACACAAGTAGTGATGATACTTGGAAAAGAACAGGAGAACGAAAACATAAATTTTCTACTTAGAAGCAACAAACCAACAATTTTTAAATGTCATCACGCAAAACATGCATGTCATTACTAATGAAGTATACTTTTCTCTTAGAAGAAGAAGGAAAAGGATGTTTAGCTTCTTAGTGGGAATCACATAAACTATTCCAATAACAAATCACATGTTGTCACCACTACGAGGATGGCTACAACTTTGTTTTTGTGGGAGCGAAACAGTAAACCCATATACATAAAATTATCAAAGATCAAATTCAGTAAAAACAGTATGGTAAAATAAAATTAGGTCGTAACTCTATTCAAACGGGAAGATTCACGGTCCAAATCTCTCATGCACAAATTATGTTTAGGATAAATAGATGCCACAGTTCATTGATTTCAAGAAAAGCAACAAACTAAATTTACATTAGTCAGTTTAAAGGCTATCCCAATTTTAGGAAAGAAAATGTTGAACAAACTTAAAACTACAAGAATAGGCATACCTTGCTGCTGATTGGAGGGCTTCAAAGCTGGAAATACGTTTTAAATTAGCCGCAAAAGCATTGAGAGGAAAGATGTAATTGATAATTAAAATATGAGATATCAAATCTGTATTGCAGAAGCATAATTTGAAGTTGGAAAATAAAAAACTAAAACATTTTATTAAAAGAGGATAAATCTATTTATATCCAATAATTTGTTTATATCCATTGGAAAATCGGGCATCTTATTTGATTTTCAATCCATTGTTTCAAAAACATAACACTACATATAATAATATGCCGCTATTAATGAACACCTGCAATAAAATTCAATCATTATCAAGGACATACAAAAGCTTGTCGTCATTAAAACCAAGAAATTATTATAGGAAACGTTAAATAAATAACAAGGTCTTTAAAGATTCACACCACACAACATAATTCCCTACATTAGAAACAAAAGAGCATGATGATTGGGACTTCGTATTTATGACAAAAAGGACTTATGGGCAATCCTCGCTTTCTCTTTAGGATATCTCTCAAGAGACTGTATGTCACAAAAAGTTTATAAGTTACAAAATAAGATTAGAAAATGGTCTCTTAAAACTTTTTTTGATCTAAAAATAAACTTTTTGCAAGATCAAACTAAATTAGTGTAAACTTAGAACTATAACTAGATATAAAGTGTTATAACTAGAATTTGTTCATCAAAACCCAAAATTATTCAAAGTTATTAAAAGTAACAATTTACAAAAAGATTTTCTTGCAAAGGATACATAAAAATGTTTTGTTATTTACCATTTAAATTGTATTTTGTAACTACATGTAAACGTGGCATTAAAAAACATGCATGATTAGCTTGTAGTGGTTGGAATACTCAAGTGCACATGATTCACTTTATCTTAGGCCATGATGCACACGAAGCAAGGGGAAAGTGACCCCTCCCCTATATTTCTCCCTTATAAATTGAACACGCACAGAAAATGGGAAACAAAATAAAATTTATGAATCCTTATCACCGTGAAAGTGTTATTTGGGAACGTTTATTTTTACTAGCTAAAATGATATTGGCACCTTCTAAAATGTTTTATTCAAGTCACCAACCTCTAGATAGGACTAATTAACAACTAATAACAAGATATTATCAAGATTTAACAATATTTTCATTTAAGTTGAAAAAATATTTATCAATGGACATACAACTTAATTGCAAAGTTTATCAAGAAAGTTAAAAGGTAAATGTCAATTAAAACACTGAAAATTCATGTCTATTTTGTTTCAGTTATTTCAATTACCAACCACTTCAAACAATTTCATCATCAAACTATATACTTAAAACATGACTTTTCATCATTCCTATTTCATCAAATTACACATTTCAACCTAAACTACCTACTCCTAACATTTGTCTTCTTTAATCCACAATAGTAAAAAGAAGAAAACAGATGGTAGATGCTATAAGGAAACAAAAAAGGCAAGGGTTTTATTTCCGTGAAAGAGAGACGTAAATACAGGAATTACTCTAACAACGAAAAAAGGAAAATAGATGCATCAAAAGCATGGCTGAAAATTTATGACATAAATGAGGCTATATGTGAAACATAAGTTAATAAAACAGAAAATTAAACTAGTTTTGAGAATCTATGATATATATGTACAGTATTCACAAACATTACTTCCTGAGAATTTAGCCCTACAGCTTTGTATGTACTGCTAATCCAAATGACTTGTTGAACATAAAACTTTCTAGTAAAACTAGGTAAGCTTTTTCTTTCCTTTTTTTTCTTTACTTGCAAAGATCAAAGTTACAAAGATCAACAAAACCTAATCCCTCACCCAATCGAAACAAAACACTAACATAACTCCATCAACAAAACCCTTAACCCGATCGAAACCCATGGGAAAGAATAGGAATAACTTACCAAGAAGAGAGGACAGATGGTAAAAGGCTGGGTTGACTTGAAGAGAGAGTGAAGGTTTTTAGAGAAGAGAATCGCGAGGTAGAGAGAGTGAAAATGAAGAAAAAGTGAACGCGGGAGTGAACTGTGAAGGATAAAATGAAAAAGTTTCTAGAAGAAGGTGAAAATGAAGAAGAAACGCAGGAGTGAACGATAAAAAAAGTCATGAACAAATGACTTTATTCTCGAAATAGATAAAGACAGGTGGGGATGGTCTTTAACTATTCTTGAAAGTTAAGGAATATCTAATCCCAGAACTAGGTATTCTGTGAATTTTTTTCTGACCAAACAAAGGCATAATTAAGTTTTAAGAATACACCAAAAATAGAATACTTATTCCATTAAACCAAACATGTCATTAGTCTTTATTATTCTTATTTTATTATAAAAGTCCAAGGGGAGATGTTGAAATTTTTAATTCATATTGGGCACTTATTAATTATGAATTTTAACATTAAAGAGAATAAGGACTAAAATTTGATCCGCTATAAAGATAATAAAATGACTCAACAAAAGATTTAATAAAATGGGCTAAAGTTCAATTAAAAAAACGAGCCTTATTAATGTGAGTCGAATATTTATTAGTCTTATGATGCGGACCTAATAAAGTTAACATAAATTACTTTGAGATCTCCTAGTGCCTGCTTAAGCAAATTTATAGAAATTAGAAATCCCCTAATCTATTAGGAATTTTGTGCTTTAAAAAAGGCATAGAAAGACCTTGCTCGTATCATTTCAAGTGACTATCATTAATGACAATCAAAAGTTTTAGTTGCTTGCTCAACGGTCGAAGAGCATGTTAAAGACTTCAACAACATGCTCCTACGAACATAGATACCAAAACACTTATATCAAATTTATGATTGATTTTAAGCAAAAAAAATAAAATTCTTGTTATGTCGTTAATTTTGGAACGGAGCCTCTCTTACCAAAGATGATGTCCAGAAAATGCAGTGGGAGATTTTGGAGGCAAAAGCTAGGAATTGTATACACTGCTTGGGGATTTCTTTGAAAATGGATTCACTTGAAAGATAGCATACATTAGATGGGTCTCCAAACGACATTATAATGCTTCGATCAGTCAACTTATTGTTCGCTGTGGCGATTCTCTCAGGGATCACTAATTTGCTGAAGTAAACGTAAACAATATTCCCACAATTCTTAGTTTTGGAGAGTCTATAACGAAAAGCAATAGATAGCGTGAAAATGTTTTTGATGGGAGGCAGATATATTGAAGCTCCCTTTTCAAGTACAACTAGCAATGAAATGGGGGTAGATGTAATTAATTTGACAATACGATTAGCTCAGACAACTCAAGAGTGTTGTTACCAATCAATCATACACCAAGACAACCGAGAAAGAACAATGCAGAGTAGAGAGAAGTTTTAGAGCGAGAGAGATTTTTGAAACAGGGGCGAACAGAGCAATGTCAAGAACTCAACAATTCGTTGAGATTTCCTCAAATGTTATTGATTGTCACTTTTCAGAATGTTCTAATACAAATCAACTTGAATTACAGTATTTATAATACTCAACCAAGTAACTAACTAATCTTGATCTTCTGTGATCGCATCCTTGTACGTCGATGCATGGCTTACATGATCACTCCAATCCGATACTCATCTGAAATTCTGAGACATCTCCAACATACTCCCCCTTGGATCAGAAGTTCTACTTATGAATTCCAATCATCTTCCTTAACTGCTCAAATCGTGAAACATTGAATCCTTTTGTAAACAAGTCCACAATCTGATCATCCGTATGAATGTATTGAAGCTTCAATTCTCCTTCCCGTTGAATATCTCTTAGATAATAATATCTAAGTTTAAAATGTTTGGTTTTTCTGAGGAAAACCGAATTCAAGGATATTGAAATTGCTGCTTGATTATCACTGTTAACCACAGTAGCTCCTCCTAATTGAACTTGTAAATCTGCCAGCAATTTTCTCACCCAAATCACTTGTTTAGCTGCTGCTGTGGCCGCCACTAATTCTGCTTCCGCTGTCGAGAGTGCCACCAATTCTTGCTTCTTAGACATCCATGAGATGCACGTCGATCCTAATGTTAAACAGTATCCAGTGGTGCTCTTCATGTCTTCAGTTGCTCCACCCCAATCGCTATCCACATAACACATGAGCTCACACTTACCCGACTTCTCATATAGCAATCCATAATCAGATGTTCCCTTCAAATACCTCAAAATCCTTTTTACTGCTATCATATGTTGCTTTCCTGGATTACTTAGGTATCTGGAAAGTATACTCACTGAATACAGAACATATGGCCTTGTAGCTGTGATGTACATGAGACATCCGATCATGCTTCGATAGTTCTTTCTATCAACTTCATCGTTCTCTTCCTTCTTTACCAATTTCAGATTGCGGTTGAATCTAGTTTACATTGATCCATTCTGAATCTCTTCAATACATCCCGAATATACCTCTTTTGACATACGGTAATGCACCCTTCTCGTTGACATACCTCTATGCCTAAGAAATATTTCATACCTTTGAAATCTGTCATTTCGAAAGCTTTATTGAATTGCTTCTTTAGGTGATTTATCTGCCTCTCAGAACTCCCAGTAAGCAGGAAATCATCTACGTAAATCGCAACAACAGTTACTTCTCCTTCTTCCATCCGCACAAACATCGTTGGCTCGCTGCAACTTCTGTTGAATTGAATTCCTAAAAGGAATTTGTCAATTCTCGCATACCAACACCAAGGAGCTTGCTTCAGCCCGTAAAGGGATTTGTTCAGCTTATAAACCATCTCCTCCTTTCCTTTGATTACGAAGCCCTCCGATTGCTTAACATAAATTTCTTCTTGTAGGATGCCATTGAGGAAGGCGGACTTTACGTCCATTTGATGCACCTTCCACCCTCTTTCAGCTGCCAGCGCCAACAACAATCGGATCGTCTCAATTCTGGCCATTGGAGCAAACGTCTCCCCGAAGTCGATCCCTTCAACTTGCGCATACCCTTTTACAATGAGCCTTGCCTTCAATTTGTTTACTGACCCATTTGGATTAAGCTTCGTCTTGAATACCCACTTTAATCCTATGGCTTTCTTATTCGGTGGTTTATCAACCAAACTCCAGGTTTGATTTTTGTCTATCATCGACATTTCCTCTTCCATGGTTTTTACCCATTTTGGATTCTTCAAAGCTTCTTGGGTCCGGGTCGGCTCCAGAACCGCTTCGTTGCTTCTCTCGTATATTTCCGCCAGGCTCCTCATTCCTCTTACCGGTACATGATCGAAGTCATCCTCACTTTCTTCTTCAGAAATGGGCTCACCTTCAGAAGTCCACTCTCCCTAACCACGTGGTTGATTTTGATCCACAATATCTCTAGGTTCCGCCTCCCCTTCTTCTTCATGATAATCCGAGTCATCTACTGTTACTGGAATGTTTAAGGGCAATCTCGTGATTAGATTTCTGGCTCCATCTGCCTCCCCGACTCCGGCCCAGCTCCAACATTCATCTTCGAAGAAATATACATCCCTACTGACCTTTATTTTCTTCTGGTCTAGAAAATACACTCTATACGCCTTACTGACCTCCGAGTATCCTACGAAAATCGCCGACTCTATTTTTCCGTCTAGTTTGCTTCTCTTGGCTTGAGGGATGAGGACGCTACACAGAGATCCAAATACCTTCAAGTTACTCATCTTTGGCTTAAAGCCATACCATAGTTCATGCGGAGTTTTATCCTCGAGTGTTGGGACCCGTTTCCGAGACCCAACCTCTTAGCACAAACTTAACCATAATCACTTCAATTTCTTAACACAAATCCAATCGACAGACATATAAAGGCGAAACAAACTGAAGATATCGAATTAACGAATCGAATCGGACTCAAATCCGATTCGGAAACACAAAGCGAAAGAAATCGAAATCGAATCGAATCGAATTCGATACGAACTGAAACCACTTTCCGAAACACAAATTGGGTCGAATGATTTACTAAATCGAAGGAATCAAAGAATCGAAGCAAGTCAAATTCCAATCGATTTGAAACAAAAGTGTCCGACATCCGTGAACAAATATCTTAGCAAAGCGTCGCGTTGGAAACCTTAAGACTAAAACCAAATCCGAAAACCGGTAGAATTTTTCTTCTTTCTTCATTCTAATCTCATTATCCTTTTTCCATATGCTCAAAGCACTAGTTTGCTCTTAATCATGCATATCTTAATCGCATCCTTTAACACTCTTATTCTTATAATTATTCTAACTTGCCATAAACCGATTTTATCGAAAATCGGGCAGCATTTCCCCTAAATCCTCACTAGCCCAAAAGTTATCCAAACCAGCCGTACACAAACACTTCAAAATTCTTAATCAATCACCTTCATCGGACCTCCTGTCCGGAATCCATATCACAATCTAACACAAATCTAATACCTAATACACTTCAATAGTCTCAATCATACTCAATTCACAATCATAATTCGCATTCATATATACTAACCATAATGTACTTGTTTAATCTAGTCACAATCCATATCCCATAATCATACATAAATTTATAACTCATTCCATACATAATTCATAATTCATACACATTATGAATTTATGCTTTCAATACACTAATGGCATTTCAAGCCATATACAATGCCAATGCCAAAAAGCCTAAATATTCAAAAACACGAAATAAGCAAAATTGAACCATATCTTCACTTTCCCTCATCCGATCTCCTGCTCGATACCTGGAGATGGGGTGAAAGGGGGGTGAGCTCGACGGCTCCGTGGATAACATATTTACAAATTGAAATATAAGCAAAAACATCTTTTCAAAACTTTTGCCATTTTATAAAATTATCACAGCTGGAAAAACCCTCAATTGCTTAGTTCTCAAAATTTCTCGATTTTCCAAATCACTCATAAACCATTTTCAAACATTTCACGTTTAAAAAGCCCAATTGCTTAATTCTGAAAATTCTCACTTTTGTGAACATTTTACGATTTCAAACCTCAAGCTCTCAAATATTTTTCAGTTCATAAACGGAATCGAAAACACGAATACATCACATAAATGCATCATAAACACAATTAAAGAATGGGATGCACACAATTGGCTCGAGAGTTCCGTAAACACAACGAATAAACCGAAGTTTATCGTAAACACAACGAGTCCATTTTCGGATCTCGTGGGCCCACAAGCGGGCAGCCGGGAGAAGGCTAGGGGGTCAACGTGCACGTGACTATCACAACG
>JANZXV010000004.1:21418969-21440022 GCA_027576455.1 Erythroxylum roigii
AGGTGATTGACGATAGCATTTTGCTACCAAGTGAGCTTTATAGCGATATAGGGAATCATCAGGATGAAGCTTTGTACGAAATACCCACTTACAACAGACAATATTTGCGCCTAGAGGAGGGGGAATAAGGGATCAAGTATTGTTTTGAAGGAGAGCTTTAAATTCATCAACCATGGCTTGTCACTAAGGAGGAATTTTGTTTGCTCGGGTGAAAGAAGTACGGTTGGGATTAAGAGACGGAGGAATAGTAATATGGTAAGTAATATGGTCAGGCAAGGATTTTAAAGGTTTAGCGTAAGTCTCGAGTGTGATTGACCATTGGTGGAGAAGAGGAAGATGATGTGGGGGAGAACTAAACAGTGTAGGAGTAATAGATGATAATTGAAGTTGTAATTGTAAGGATTGTGAAGTGGGACCAGAGGATGGTGAGAGTAGTTGTAAATTACTTGTGGATGGAATGTATATATCGATATATATGTTCTGATCTGGATTGGAGTTGGTTTGGATGAAAATCTAAAAAAAAAAGAAATTTATAGTAGAGAGAGAGAGACAATGTGGAGTTTCAAAATTTTGGTGTTAGATTGATAAATTTGAATCTGGATGTGTAGAGATTGTATTTGGAATTAGAAATGCTGATTAAATAAGTTGGAAAGAATTGGAAAGGCTAGAAATGAAAAAAATTTATGGAGGAACTGAAAAAGGATCGGTGAAGAAGATGGTAGAAAAGCACCGTCGTGCAAAATATAAAACCGGAAAGTCATGATCGTGCAAAAGCATGATAGTGACTTCAGGGTTTTGGCAAAGTCGCGGTCGTGCAACTTTCGCGGGTTTAGGTGAAACTCGCGATCGTGCGCGACTTTCATCTAACTATTCTGAAAGAATTTTTGCTGAACATCCTTTAATCTTTTTGATATAACTTCTTCACCCGGTGTCCAAATGACTTAATTCTTAGACCAATAGATTCATAAGACATTGAATTACATCTCCACCAAAAATCATAGCCTTTTGAATTGATTTGGTTGGTGAATTTAAGATGGAAATGTGACTGTGCTGAATTATGATAATTGATAGGATTAATTTACTGAACATACTTTAGTGTTTTGATTATATCTGGATCTATAGGATTCCAAATGAGATTATTTTTTATTTGGAGTAAAATAGAGAAAAAGGCTACAAATCATATGAAAAAATCGAATTATGATTTAGTCTCTAAGATATTCAATTTCTGGATAGAAGTTGTACATAGTAAATTGTTTTTGAATAAGAACAATCCAAAAATGTTTAAGGTATATCTTCCAAATTACTGAATTAAATTGAGTGATTCTGGTGTCAATAGAAACATAAGACAAAGAGGAACACTTTTATAGAAGAGAGTATGACCAAATTACTTCAGTTACACTTTCTAATTAAATGTGACCAGTAGACCCGAAAGTGTGACTTGGAAAAATCTGAAGTGAGTCAATAAGAAATGAATTGTGAATTTAATGGTTTTAGTAAGGCATAAACCTAAGTATAAATTATAATTAGATGAGTTTTGATATGAGATTAATTTGGTGATGAAATTGATGGTATGATACCCAGGATTGTCATGAACATACATTGTATATATTTCATTTCATACATATGCATTATTAAACACTTATGATTGTGCAAATTGTGATATATGTGTATGTTGTTTGATATAGAGGAGCAACTGGAATGTCAACCCAGACGTTGCTGAAACTTCCAGGTATTAGCTTCGGGAGCAACTAGTGAGTAACCTAGATGGTTTCTCTCAATTATTGTTTGCTTAAAATATGTTTTGAATGATGAATGAATATGATTTGGTTGAGTTGATTTCTGGACAGAAGGTCCGATGATTTTGAAATGTGGAATTTATATTGAAGTGCTGCTTGAGTGTAAATGTGAAGAACTATATGTTTCATAATATGATTGATTGTGATAGATGCATTTCATACATGAATGTACAATCAGATAATGGGAGTTGTGATCAGAGTAGCCACCGATCAGAGCATAAAGCTCAACGTGTGAAAGAGCCTTGAGCTCAGACAGTGACTAAGAGCCTAAGGATCACTATGTAAAATAAGCCATGTATCCTCATCGGATAAGGGACAGTCATTAATGAGCCCAGTATCTAAAATAGATACGAGACAGTTCAGGCACTCGGTCACAACAACATAATAATTGGAAAAGTGTCTCATGAGCATTTCATGTGCATTTTGTTAAGTATGTTTGTTGGATTGAAATGCCAAATTTGCCTATGCTTAAGTGAAAATGTGATACTGATGTAAAGTGCAATTTTGTGAAATATTTGTTATGTCAAATGATGTGTTGCATAAATTGAGTGAACCATTGATGATGGTTACCTTATTGAGTTCGTAAAACTCACCAAAATTGTAACATTGTCTTTTCAGGACTGAGAGACGACTCTAGTTACTAAGAGGCTCTACCAGCTGTGTAGATTGTGATTTGGCAAGAGAAGTTATGGCTCAAAGGTCAGTCAGCTGGGATTTGGATGGCTTAGACAGATTTTATATATTTTCCTTTTTCATGTAGTACTTTTGTACTAGGTTTTGATGATGTACATGTAGTAAAAGTTGAAAGATACAATTTAGACTTTCGGTTTTGTGCAATGAAATGACGAAAAAGTTGGTTTTTAAAATATTGTGATTTTCTATTGATGCCTTATAAGTGAATAATGATATGATACCATGTGAAGTGAATGTAGTGATCGAACATAACGCGCTATTATCGCAGGATATGTATTAGAATGACCTTTAGGTGTCCCGGTGTGTACCCTACAGTAAGGGGCGTTACAGTAGTAGTTTCGCAAACTCTTCGATTTACGACAGTCGTTTCTAGCACAATAAAAAACCAGAAAAATTAAATGCAACAAAATAAATCAACACCAATATTTGTTAACGCAGTTCGGTAAACCTTGCCTACGTCTACGGGGCTCTCACCTAGCTTAATTCTTTCACTAACGATAATAATTTTATACAAGACTTTACTGAGCCGACACTACTCAACCCTTGATACTATCTCTCATCCTCACTACTCGTGAAAGAATTTCACACCCAATAGTATGACTACCTCGTACTAACCTCAACAGAGGATTTTCTCAAACAATGTTTAATTATGTCGTTATGAAATAAACAACTCAGGTGATTAAACAATAACTAACATAAACAAAGACAACACTTAAGATAAAAAAACAACCCCCTAGATATGTTGCTTCATCAACGAAAGACCGAGAAGTTGTCAACTAAGAAATCTGCTATGAATCTTCGATATAGTCACTAAAACATCCCATGCACAACAGCTTAAAACATCTCAAATCAACAAGTATTTCATCATCGAAACATTAACCCAACAGAGTTGCAACAACCAAGACAACTTCTGAAGTTTTTCACACCAAACCAACAACAAAAATAGCAGCTACAAAGTCATGAAAACTTCTAGAATTGTCGTACACCAACACCAAAACGACAACCACAAAATTACCAAGACTGTTGGAAGTTTTCTACACAAAACCACTATTAATGACAGTGAATAGCCCAACAACATCATAGAAAGTCAATTGCCAAAAAACTCACGAATTTACCCAGCTGAACCACACATAGACAAAAATAAGAACACAGCTGCACTAAAACTTCATCAACTACAACCAACCAACGAAGACACATGGCTATCAAAGCACCTCAGTGCAGTATGTCACCTTCAATCCACTCACAATAAACTCCAATAAAGATAGCAACATAAAGATCAAAACATTAGTCCTTCTATGCACTTTTTAATCATCAAAACAAAAGACCCATAGCCTCACCTCGCACAGCACCAACAAACAAACAAAAATGGCTCAAGGAGGGAGTCATGCATGAAGAGAGTTACTCATGCCATATCACAAAATCTGCAGCTAACTAAATCTATCTTTCAGCCCATGACAACATCATACACACACACTGCTTCAACTCACTCACAATTTTCTGCACACACTAACCACGCTTCAACTCACTCACAAATTTTTGCACACACCAGAAAATCTCACAAAATCACTCACGTGTGTTGCACACAGAGAAACACCCAGTAACCCATGCAGTAAGACAAAGAGCTAGAAAAATTCACACAAGTATTTTTTGCAGTGAATCAAAGACCTGGAAACCTTCACCACTTCACACGCAAGCCTCCCAGAAAAAAGTCTCACAAAATCATTACCATGTGTGTTGCAAAATGGAGGAAAAACCCAGTGATCACCATGATCAAACTAAGACCTACAAAAATTGACGCAACATCTACCTACACCATGTTGCCTTATCCATATCTCCAAAATAAACGTACACTAATTTTCATTCAAGATGGAGTTCTATTTGTGCAACAACTCTATACAATAATCCAATTCAAGTAAGACTTCTTGATTTTGAGAGCACTAATAAAAATCATTTGAAGCTTTGAATCCCCATAGAGCGATGTGAGCTTGCGATTGCGCCTTCTCAGCCCCCTTCTCCACTTCCTAAATGCGACCAGATTCTTTCCATTAACCCTAACCATCAACCTTCCCTGTCAGTACCCACCCATCTCCGAGCCGGTTCCCCTACTCTGCCTCCCAAACCCGCTCAGATTCCCGCCCCTGGTTCCACCTTTCCACTGACGGCGACTCCTCCTGGAAACCTCAAAACATGGAAAGCCGTCGTTTCATCAGGACTGGAAGCCTCATCTCAGGCCTCTTCCTTGTCCTATTGTCCTCCAGAAATTAAGGACAACCGGATTGTCGTGACACCTCCACTAGAACTGGCCAAGCAAGGAGCGACCCAATTTAAATTCGCCCTCATTGGTTTTTTCCTCGGTAAGCGACCTACCTTCCTTGTAGTCCAAAGAGCATTAACTAGATCATGGGTCGCATTTGGTTTGAAGGAAGTATTAATCACTAGCTCGAACAATTTCCTGTTCAAATTCAAATCTGTGGAAGGAAAGAATGAAGTTCTGGAGAGAGGGCCGTGGCATATCTAAGGCAAGCCTCTGTTTCTAAAGAAGTGGTGTTTGAATGGAGGTGAGCAGGAAGTCATTAGGTTAGCACCTGTGTGGACTCGATTTTATAACGTTCCAATTGAATACTGGACTACCGAGGGTATAGGGCGAATAGTTAGTGCAGTAGGTATCCCATTACTCATGGATACCCCTACAGCGAAGATGACCAGAATTGTGTTTGCTCGAGTGTGTGTGGATCTAGATTTGCAAAAGAATTGGCCTCATTCTTTTCTGTTGGCAACTTATAATGAAGAAGGGGAGTTAACATATAAGGATATCCACTTAGAGTATGAATGGAAACCCGACCCCCAAGTCCCTAAACAGAAACGAGCACCAACTGGGAGGACCTTTGAAACTAGACTGCAGCACGAATTGGTGACAGAGAAGTCCCAAACCCACCAGCAGCAGTTTATCACCTTAGAACCATCTGAGTTACCGAGCCTACCAAATGCGGAGCCCCAACCAGATCCAAATTCTTTCCTAGCAATACAGCAGACAGACCTTGAGATTAGCTTCGGTGTTAAGGCAACCAATACGTCAACCTCGGCTGGAGAGGAATGCATACAAGAAGTAGCCTTATAGGGGGTCATTAGCAAGCCATCTCTACCTGACATACACCAGGTAAGTAGTTCCCCACCGTCTCCCAGTTTTGAATTGGTTCCTACGGGTGGGGTAGAAGGGGATTTAACTAAAACAAATAGGAAAATAAGAAGGAAACAGAAATAGAAGTCTGTTATTGTTTTTGTCTTATGGATTTAGTCTTTTGAAATGTGAGAGGACTTTATAGCCTAAATAAACATTTAGCTGTGAAGACTTGACTTAAGAGTCTTTCCATTGTTTTTGTGTACATGATTGAATCTCAAACAAGATCCCCCTTAATCCTGAACAATATCTGTTCCTTGATGTTCCCTGGGAGGCAATACTCCTTCAACATTGATCATTCCTCTAATGCTAGGATAGTAATAGCTTGGAATGAAGATTGCCTCTCTTGCTTAAAGTTACAATCTACTGACCAACTTATCCACCTAGAGGTTACTCCCATTCATTGCTCCTCCCCCTTCTTTTTTACTTGCGTGTATGGGTCCAATAATCTCAATCATAGGAAACATCTCTGGTTTTCCTTAAGCCATATTTCCTCCACAGTAGGGCCTCATCCGTGGCTAATAGCTGGAGACTTTAATGCGATCATGAACTCTTATGAGGCAGAACCTTTGAGTTCTATGGCCTTGCAAGGTATGCGAGACTTTAGGAAGTGTGTAGATGACTATGGGGTTTTTGACCTTAATGCTAGTGATCCTACCTTTACATGGACCAATAAACAAAGTGGAGATCTTTATGTAGGAAGGAAATTAGATGGAATGCTCATCAATTCTGAGTGGTCCTCAAAGTTCCCCAGGTCTTATAGTGTCATTCTCAATCCGAATATCTCGGAACACTCTCCTTTGGTGGTTAAGGCCTTACTCAGTCAACAGAAGCGTACTTCTTCCTTTAGGTTCTCAAACTTTCTTGCTAACCGTCCTAACTTCCTCCAAATCATTGATGAAGCTTGGACTAGTCAGATTAGAGGCACTCCTATGTATAAGGTGGTGCCTAAGCTTAAACTTATCAAAAGAGCTCTCAAATCCCTTAACTCAGGTCAAATAGGAGATGTTAGTATCCGTGTGGAGCGAAGTCAGGCCAACCTTAACTGTATTCAAGAGCAGTTGAAGCTTGATCCACACTCTGCCATTCTTAAAGATAGAGAGACCGAAGCCATCCAAGCAGTCTTTAGAGTGCTTAGGGACCAGGAATCCTTTTTCAAGCAAGTTTCCCGTATTAAATGGCTTAAAGAAGGGGATAGGAACATAAAATTTTTTCACCACTCTATCATTGCTCACAGAAATAGGAACTCTATTCATTCCTTACAATTAGCCAATGGAACTCGAATTGTAGGCTTCCAAGAGATTCAGGATCAGTTCTTGGACCATTTAGAGAATTCTTTAGGGAGCTCTAAATCTCTACCTTCTTCTCAAGAGTTTGTGGCCTCCCTCTTTCCTACTCCTTTGCCTGACAGTATCACTTCCCCTCTTTTAGCAAAAGTCTCTGAACAAGAGATAAGTGAGGTTTTCCATTCCCTTAATTCGAACAAGGCCCTAGGCCCTGACGGTTTTAATGAGTATTTTTTAAGCAATCTTGGGCCACAATAGGACCGGAAGTTACAGGGGCAATCAAGAACTTCTTTGAGCATGAGAAACTTCTTAAGGAGCTTAACTCTACTTTTGTATCTCTCATTCCAAAGAAAGCTCATCCAATCACAGTGCAAGATTATAGGCCTATTTCTTGTTGCAATTTTCTTTATAAGGTCATAGCTAAGATCATAGCAAATAGACTTTGTAAGTCTCTTCCCTACATTGTGAGCCAAAACCAAAGTGCTTTTGTTAAGAATCACCACATAGGCGATAATGTTTTGTTGGCCCAGGAAATTCTAAGGAATTATCACCGTTCCAATAGTCACAAGCGTTGTGCTTTCAAAATAGGCCTTCATAAAGCCTATGATACTGTTCATTGGGAGTTCCTCTCCATTGTTTTAGAATCTGTCGGGTTCCCTGGGCAATTCATTGCTTAGATAAAAGAATGTATTTCATCCCCGTCTTACTCTATCCTTATTAATGGCACCCCTTCCAAGTTCTTTAGAGGTAAGTCTGGTTTAAGACAAGGAGACCCGTTATCCCCTTTCCTTTTTATTCTAAGTATGGAAGTTCTTTCTAGATGGTTGAACAAGGCTTTAGATGGTAATCCCTCTTACCATTATCATTGGAGGTGTAAATCTCTTAAACTAAACCATCTTCTTTTTGCTGATTATCTTATGCTTTTTTGTCAGGCTGACTTGGAATCTGTTAACTCAATGCTAGACTGCCTGAGGACCTTCTCCCAATTTTCTGGTTTGGAACTAAATCCTTCTAAGAGCCACTTCTTCTTATCCCCTGAGTCGCATAACTTGACTCCCCACATTGAATTGATGTCCGGCCTAACGAGAGGCAATCTTCCTATAAAGTATTTGGGGTCCTACTCATTACTGGAAGGTTGTCCCGAAGGGATTGTAGTCCCCTCTTGAAAAAAATCAAAGCTAGGATCAACAAGTGGACTAATAAAAGCCTTTCATATGCTGGAAGGCTTCAGTTGATCATCTTAGTGCTTTCTTCCTTTCAAGTCCATTGGTCTTCCATGTTTATTATTCTTTCTTCTATCCTAAAGGAGATAGAGGCCAAACTTAGGAACTTCCTTTGGTCAGGTCAGGTTTCCTCCCATTCTTATGCTAAGGCCAAATGGTCTGACATCTGTAGACCTAAAAAGGAAGGAGGCCTTGGGATTAAACACTTGTCAACTTGGAATACTGTGCTTCTTGGGAATAGGATCTGGATTTTGTTTCATGACCCTAAAGCTCTCTGGGTAAAGTGGGTACACTCTACAATCCTTAGGAGGGGGAATTTTTAGAGTATCCAACCTAACAGTAATAGTTCCTAGAGTTGGAGGAAAATTTTAGCAGTAAGGGATAAATTAGGGAACCAATTCAGAATTAGGATAAGAAATGAAGCTTCTACTTACTTTTGGCAGGATCCTTGGCACCTGAGAGGTATCCTCCAGCATTTCTCTACCGCAAGGGCCATTAATGGATCTGATCTGAAACTGACAGCCACATTTTCAGAGGTGATCAGGAATAACATATGAAGCTAGAAAGAGTTAATAGGTGATACTCTGGGCTTCTTGGAACCACTCCAATATCAACCGATTAGCACTCAACAAGATAGTTTGGAGTGGTTAGTTGGTTTAGCGAACAGACAAGTCTATACTAATTCTTCAGCTTATTCCTTTTTAAGACCCCCCTTGGCATACCCTAGTTTGGTTCAAAAAGAATAGTTCAAGATGTTCTTTCATCCTTTGGTTGGCTTTCTGTGACAAATTACAAACTCAAGACAGACTACCTTACCTCCTTACCCCCAATCATTGCTCCTTATGTCTCAAAGATAATGAATCAGTTGATCACCTTTTCTTTGAATGCCTTTTTTCCAAATCAGTTTGGACTTACTGCCTATCCTACTTTCATATCAACCTTCCACCACAACTCAACCTCCATACAATTGCTCTTTGGCTAAGCAATCCCCAAAGTCCCCAAATCTCAGAACTTTAAATCCCAATGTTTTTCCAATTATCCTTTCAGTGGCCGTTTCCTATCTGTGGAAAGAAAGGAATGCCAGGACTTTTAAAGATGAAGCTATGGAGGTGGATGGCTTGAAAGCTAGAGTAATCACCCTAGTACAGAAGCAACTCAGAGCAAACACCGAGGGAAGGCAAAGGTAGGAGAGTCATTTATATCACTAACATCCTTTTGCAGGGTTTTGTTTCATGTCAAAGCATGGAAATAGGGGAGGCAGGTCACAGCTGCTTAGCCTATGGAAGGAGAGCACAACTAGTCATCTTCTTTTCGACCTCCATCTTTAGCTGCAGTTTCTGTAAACTAGAGACGGTAGAGAGGATAGCTATCCGACAACAGATAGCTACTGTTCTCCTTAGCAATGCCGGATCAGTGGAAGCCAAGGGGAGACAAGCATCATGGTAATAGATTCATGGAACACGATGGCAGCAGCAGATCACCCCGCATCAACTTCAGGGATGCAAAGACCAACATACCTCAGCTTTCCATTTTTCATCCAGGGCAGTTAGTCAACCTTAACTTTTTAACACATGGAAAGGTTTCAACATTAGCACTAGCAACAACTAACGGCAGACCAGATGATAGCAGCAGAAGTTCTGATCAATAAATTCAGGTTTCAGCACAACAGATCTGGTCGGACTTCCTCTTCATGGGTTGGTACATTCAAGGTACACAGCACTCCTTCACGGTTGGTTGCGAGCACAGTTTGTCCAACTGGTTGTAAATATCAACTGGTTGATTTCTCAAGGCATAAGATACCTCCAATGCAGGACTGCATGTTCTGTCTCTGTTTGAACTTGTGTTACTGCCGATTGTTTTAGATATTAGGATCTCTTTGGAACCTTGTTCAAGTCAGGTTTTTAAGTGTATTGTTGCCATTTGGGAAGCTTTTCTCAAGGTATCTCTTATCAGATTAGGGATTCTCTTTTGATTGGTTTGAGATGAGTTGTAAAACTATCTCTACCCTTGTACATAACCTTTCTTTATTAATCTTACATCTGATTTACTAAAAAAAAGAAAACTCTTTTTATTAGTTGTATAGCAAGAAACACATCACCCAGTGTTGAGTTTGGATGGTCTTTTGGAAAATATGGGTCAAACTTGCATTGAAATTGCTCCAAAATGACTAGCTTCTCTTATAATTATATACATTCCACAAAAGATGATGAAATCTAAAAAATTTAAATTTATTTTAACGTGATAATTCTTTTTTTAAACCCATGAGGTGTTCTAAGTGAGTTTAAACTGTCAATAGTACCATTAAATCATTATCACGTCCAGATTAATCTTCGCTCGCATCTTATTAGGCCTTGAGGAGTGGTTGAATACTACCACCAAGTATTTAATAATGCTGCATTTGCAAGCGAGAGTTGAACCCTCAACCTTACTTAAAGCGAAGACCCGCAACATGCTAATTCTTTTAAGTCATAGATTATCCAAGAAAGTAAATGTAATTTACTTGAGCAAAGTAACTGACATAGAAGAATACCATACGAATATTAAGTCAATAATTATAATAACTGGAAATTATTCTTGTAGGAATTTTATGGATGACGCCCAAGCGACGTAGGTTTTTCTTTCCCATTTAGACGTTACACCTAATTGACTGTGACCCTTCACCATATGGCGGGCCTTACATTACATGATCTCGCTGCGTTCCTAGTTCTAAAGTGAGATGATGGTTTTTGTCGAAACTACTTTAACCGATCGATGCTCACCCTCCCCTTATCTTTTCAATGTGCTTCCCGCGAAACTCTTACCAACAACAACGTTGGACCAAGTCTTAGGAAATTCCTTCCACCGAAGCTGATCTTATAAGAACCTAATATCTTCCGCTTCCATATTGGGGCACATCATAAGATAAGATATGAAGAACCCATAGTCTAATCGAAATTTTAGATGTGTATCATGTCATCTCTAGCATTATCAATTGCAGTAGTAGATGGACCGACCGCACAAACCCTTCAAATTCAATGACAACAATGTGATAATAGCAAAAGAGGCCATGTTCAGACAGATTAGGTTAGGCCAGAATATCAAGGTGGAGGAATGTTTGCAACCAACGATTATAACTAGAAAGCAACTATCGCTCAACCACACCATAAATGAGTTGAGAAAACCTTTTGAGCCTTCACCAACCCCAATGTCTTAGCTATTAAAAGCCTCCCTCTCACCCGTTTAATTACGTTCAAATTTAAATCATACCCCAGAAAAAGCTTTCACCCTCCACTACCACGTCATCATTAACGCCTCTATTTCTGCTCACTTCTTTTTTTCATTTCCAAGAAACAGGGAAGCCACCGGTTACCTTTCATTCCAGTTGCCTTGTCCCAATATTCTTCGTTAATTTCCACACGTATTGGCCTACAGTCACCGGTAGACTGCAAAACCAAGCCATTAGATCACTTTTAAGGTTGCTACTCAAGATCTCACATCGGGTAGATGTAGTTCGATGCAATGAATCCTTTAAACAAGCTCGTTGCTGCTATTACTGTTATCTTTGCGATTTGTCTGCTGGTTCTTGTAATCCAGTCCATCTACGTGCTTTGGCGTCGGAGACGACTCAGACAAGTCGTCACCGGAAGTGTCCGTGACGTCGAATTCAGTGGGGAACAGCTACCCTCGAAAGAACTTCTTTACTTCTTCTGCTGCAGGAACCAGAAGACCACTCGGGTCGAACCCGACGGAGCGCTGGCTGCCGTTGAAGCGACGGCGCCGCCGCTCATACCGTCTCCTACGGAGGAGGAGGTGGATCAGATGCTGAAGCATAAGGGACTGTACGGACCGTCTAGGTGTTTGTTTACTATAAAAGAAGAGGAGAGAGAGGAGATGGAGTGTGATCATAATCTGCCTTGCTCTTCTTCTACTACTGAGAACAAAGTGGAGAAAATGAAGGTGGACGAAAATGGTGGCTTGGGGGAGGCATCTAGTGAAAGTGAAGCACAAGTGATTGCTGAGGCTGACAAGACGACTCCATTTTCAACTCCTTGTGCTTCGCCTCCTTATTATACGCCGTCACCGTCTCCAACACGGGAAGGAAACTGCTTATGGTCGACGGCGAGCGACGTCGTCGTTTTGGGAATAGAATTAGGCCCAGGATCGTGTAATTAATTGTTTTCGGGTTTTTAA
This sequence comes from Erythroxylum roigii, assembly GCA_027576455.1. NCBI lineage: Eukaryota > Viridiplantae > Streptophyta > Magnoliopsida > Malpighiales > Erythroxylaceae > Erythroxylum > Erythroxylum roigii. The sequence goes on from JANZXV010000004.1 coordinate 21,431,316, forward strand.
GTTTTCTTTCTGAGCAGTAACTTTTGAGGCTAGGAGGTCGACTTAATTACTGGTACAGCCACGTAAACACTGTGTGTCAAGTAGAAGCAGGAGGTGAGGTGGTGTCATTTAATTATGTGGTACAAATGTAACAGCATTAGATTGTAAGATGGTTGGTTGACTTTATTTTATTTTGCAATTAGTTTCATCAGAAATGGAGAATGATACTTACTATAAGCAGGAGTCTAGAATTGAGAGGAGGAAACAGAAAGACGCGGGGGCTTCATGAAGCAAACCAAGATGTAATAATGTTACACAGCTTGAAAAGCCCTTAAATCTATAACTGCTCCCCACTTTCAAAGTCTATAATCCAAGACATTTCTTATGGAGTGGCATTGACCTTTTGAAAGTGAACTTGTTGGCAGCTTCGGACAAGATAGAAAAATTTATGTTACTTGTGCGCATTATAGGCCGTATATTTTTTTCTCCACAACCTTGTTGATGGTGATGGGGTTTGATCCATTTTGAAGTGTCGCAAAGATGAAATTGCGTTAAATCGATAATGTTTGACCACGTTAGAATTGAATGGTATACTACTTTAAATAAAACTATTACACTATTACAAAAAATAATGAGTTCAAGGCTAGATAAGCTTACCGTTAGATTACAAGAGTGTCTAAAGGATTCAAGAAGTGAATATTATAAAACTAGATCATAATTGAGATTACTGAATCACAATCAACATCTGTTCTTCGTGTCCAAAGAGAGGGAATGATGTGCTTGCTTAGCAAATATATCAGCTCTGATATGATTAACTATTCTATCCGTCAACTGATATTTGTCTTCCTTCTTATCAATAAACCTACGTCGATTTCTTTCTTTCCAGATGCAATAGATGGTTATGGTGAAAGTTGTTGTATAGAAAGCAACATTAGGAGTTCCCTTCTCAGAATGTAATGATAACATATACAATAGTCGACTCTAAATAGCCTTGGAATAACTACAAATGAAGAAGAGTTGATCATGCTCCTTAGCTGCCATATTACATAATAAGCACAGGTCATCAACTTTACCGTGCCATTGCTTCCAAGTTTTTAGCCTATTTTTGATTGCAAGCCATGTGATGAGGGTGGCTTTGGGACTGATAATGTTATGTCATAGAAGAGAAAACTATAGGATTACTATGGAATCATTAGACAGAAGTCGATAGCAAGATTTGTTTGAAAAAACCCCATTCGGGGTTAAAATCTAGGAGATAGTATCTTCCGTAGCAGGGTTTGCTAAGATAGGAAGATGAGCCATAAGTTCATGAAAGCCTCAGAAGTATCCCTGCCAATCACCATTCTCTATCAATGAATAAACCTTAGGGTTTAAAGCCATTCGATTTCAAAGCCATTGAAAATCAATGTTATGAGCAAGGGGCTAATGTCTAGCAAATTATCAAACCATACTCAGGTCTTTCTCACCATTGCCGATAGTGTGTTGGATGAGAGGATAAATAAATTCACTTAACTTCTTCATTTGTTTTAGAATCCAAGAACCTTCTGGTGAATATTCAGCCTGCCATAAATTAACACATTTCAACAGAATTCGTGAATCCATTTTATGCATAATGTATTGTTGTCCGTGTATATTTGCCATAATCTCTTGCATATTAAAACTTATTGCATATTAGAGATTGAGATAAGTCTGAGGCCACCATTCTTTTTAGGCTTTATAACCTCACACCATTTAACTCGATCATTCATGTAGTTACCAACCTATCCTGACCAGAGAAAGGATTTCATTATCCAGCCCAACCCTTTAATTACTTTCCGAGGTAAAGCAACATGAGCAACCTAATGCAGATCAAGACTAGTAAGTACTGAAATGATGAGTGTAAGCTGAGCTGCATAAGATAGAAATTGATTCTGCCATGCCATCACTCTGGACCTCATATTTTCTATAATAGGTAAGCAGTCTCTAAACTTCGGCTTTAAAGCCATAATTGGAACTCTCAATAGCGAAAAAGGAGTGAACAATGTTGGAGTCCAATGATTCTTTTAATTTCCACAAAGTTTCTCACATCAACCAAAGTATTGATGGAACTTTTCTCTGAATTATGATTAAGTTCAGACCATTTCGCAAATAGATCAAGCATATGCATCATTTTTTTAATTAAAGAGGGATCAAAACCAGACAATAGGTGCAAGTCATCTGCATATACTAAGTGAGTAAGGTTGAGTTCCTTACTTTTGCGTTGAAAGTGGAATCCACCATTGCAAGGAAGCACGATGTTCAAAAGTTGAGATAATCCCTCTATAACAAGAGTAAACAAGTAAGGCAATAAAAGGTCGCCTTGTTTGTTCCCCTTGGCAAGCTTGAAAGGTACCGTGGGAGTACCATTCACATATATACTCAGTGAAGATGTGCTAATACAATTCATAATCCATTAAACAAATTTGGACTGAAGATGCAATGCTTCAAGACATATCCGAATAAAACTCTAGCTAATTGTATCGAAAGCTTTAAAAAAATCAATCTTAATCAAACAACTTTGTAATTTCTTACCCGAATAATAATCCTTCAGTAGCTCTTGTAAAAATAGAATGTTATCTCTTGGATTTCTTTTTGGAATAAATGCACTTTGTGTAGGATTCACAATAGTGGAAAGAACTACCTTGAGGCGCTCAACTAGAATTTTTTAAATCACCTTATAGATAGTGGAGTAGCAAGATATAGGTTTGAAGTCTCGCATTTGATTAGGATTTGGTTTTTTTTGGGAACAAGCATATAAAGGAATGATTGATGACTTGAAACATTTTGGTAGATTTAGAAAATTCCAGTACCGCTTTAGTAAAGAGCTAACCCACAATATGCCATGTACGTTGAAAGAATAATGTAGTGAATCCATTCGGACCAAACGCCTTCAAAGAATGCAAACTGAAGAGGGTACGTTTAACATTATGTGCAGTAACAAGAGAAACCAACACATCTTTCATTCCTTAATCAATGTTTTAATCAAATAATTGTAAAACATTAGGATTTGACAAGGAAGATGCGGCTCTTCCCATTAAGTCAATGAAAAAGTTTTTTGCTATTTCCATGATACTATCCAGTTCAACATCCCCAGCTGTCTTATAACCTGGAAATTTTATTGGTATTTCTACGAGCCAATATTAACGAATCGAAGAAATTTGTGTTGGCATCACCCTTTTTCAGCAGGTTAAAGGGGATTTCTTCATCAAGAATGATTTGTGAAAGGCAAGAGTAATTTGATAGTTGTAGAGGCATGTCATCTCTTCTTATTTAAGTTTTGGTTTAGAAGTCTGATCATAACAAGCATTTTGAGCAATTAAGAGCTTTTCCTTAAGTGTTTCAAGATTAGAATTCCTACCTCACAAGAATTGCTTGACAATAGCTCTTATTAGTTTTAGTTTCTACATAAAATGAAATGTTTTAAATCCATTCACCTCAGTATTCCAATAGCTGCGAAAACTATTGAAAAAACCTGACTATAGTACCCTTTAAATGCCAATCTACTAGCCTTTATATTAGTATAAAAGAGTGATATGAAGTCAATGTTTCTCTAAAGTGAACGAAAGAGTGTGGAAATTGATTTAACTAAATAGAATTCACGAATGTTCCATCCATTTTTTTACGAATGAGCATACTTCCATTTTGGTTATTAGACCATGTGAGATGTCTGCCAATAGAGCTAAGATCAACCAAGTCCATAGTTAATAGAAAATTAGAGAGTTCTTTTGTTAGTTCAAAATGAAAGTTTTAACCACCTTTAACTTCAGAGGCATTTAATGAGCAATTTGAATCTCCAACTACTAGCTATGGCTTGCGTATATTCTATTGTATAGTTTTAAGGCTCAACCAAAGATTTTCATTTTGAAATCCGAAGTTGGAAGCATAAACCAATAACAATTCAAAACTAATCATCGAGTTTTTTAACTTTCACTACAAATGTATCAATTGCTTAGTTTCGTATAACACTTGTACTTCAAGTAAATCAACATTAAAGAGGTAGATTGTTAGAAAACTTATCTAAAGGCAATCACCTTTAGCACTTATTGTACAAACCATTTTATGATTAATAAAGACATTTTTCATTATTTCAATGTTCATACATTTATGGATTTGATGTTGATCTTAAATTGATTTAATGAAGTCCTTGGAAATCATGATGAGATCATGATAATGAGATTCCTATCATATGTAATTATGTTAGTATCTAAACTTTCCCTAGTCATCGGATTAATGAGATGGGTTATCATTAATCCGGATAGACTAGCACATGTTATACTCCTTGATTGGATCAAGCAACAGATCTCATAAGCTGTAGAGATGAGTTGTTTAGAGTTAACATGTGGATGCTTACTAAGGGTAGTAAGTACATTAGATTGACCTACTATGAGACAATCATATGTATATTCTATTCCAGTGTCTGTGATAGTCTCATCATAGCAATGGTGCAAATATCATTTGACTTTAGGTGCTCAAGGATATCTCAAATACTAATCTTATGCTTTGACTCCATTCGTCGGTGCCTTTCAGGGGTTACTTATAGGGTGTTGATTAGATACAGCTTGAGATATTCGGAGGTAATTGAGTAACCAATAAAGGATTCAACACTCCTGATAGAAGGAGATGATACCTACGACCTCTTGTCAGGGTCATTAATCAGGAGTCTCTAGCCAGAGCAGATATGTGTCATGAAAAGAGTCTTCAATGATACATAAAGTCGTGAGATCCTCAGGATAAGATCTAATATCACTTGGACTAGATGTGACGTAGTCAGTCTAATGGAGTTGACACTTTGACCATACTCTGAACCAAGTGGGGTATAGATGGTGAAAGGACAAATTGCATGGCAACATTGCGTATTGAAGGGTTCGTAGTGAAATCATTAACTTTCCAGTCTATTGGGAGTCATGACTTATTGCTAGATACTACTCTTGACTTACTTAAATTAAGTGTTAATTTAAGTGGCCAATATAACCGGGAACCTAATGGGTCACACATAGGATATCCGAAGGACGAGTAAAATGGTCTTGAATGGTGATTTAAGATATGAGAGAGTGTTTCGGTATTGTAATGTGATGTGATCGTGGTATAAAACATTGCATGTAATGGATTAGAAACAAGTGTTACTGGCTACCAATTTGGTCATTAACTTCCCAAAACTTCCATTAATGCATGTTATTCATGGTTATTAACTTCCATTAATGCATACTATTCATGGTCATTAACTTCCCATAACTTCAAATAATGGATGTTATTCATGATCATTAACTTCCCATAACTCTCCATTGGTGATGGGAGTTATGGAAGGCCAAATGGTGTAGAAAATATAGATGATTTTCTTGCATCTTGTGAAAGACACAAGTAAAAGAAAGGTTATTTCTAACACACACACTCTTTTTCTCTCTAACTCTCACAAGAATTCTTGCCTTTGCTAGCACAAAGAAAGAATTCTAACCTTCTCATAATGAGGTTTCATCATTCTATCTTTATGCGGACTTTCATTAGAGATGGTCTACGTTGATCATTATGGTTTACGATAACCCAACACGGAGAAGATTAAAGAACGAAGGAGATCGTCGGAAAGGTATGTAAACATCTTACTTTTCATTTTTTTGTTTTCTATATCTATATGCATGAGTAGATCCGATTTTTAAGGTTTCGTTTTATTTTCTGTTGTGTGTATTTGATATATATTATGTATGAGATGCATGACTAGAACCTTATAGGAAGAACAAGAGCTGCTTACCCTTTTTACCAAGCAAACTGCTAGACTTAATAGAAGATTCAGGGAGTTCTGTTATTCCCTATTTTATTGATAATTTGTTAGCGAAAAGGACATCACTGAAATTAATTGGTTTTCTCAACTTTATCAACATTGTCCTTTTAATCATTTTGCAATTTTTAGCTTCCACATAGGCTACAAAACTGATACTGAATGAGAAGGGTGGAAGCAAGCCACTCATAATTGATCCTGGCTGAGCTTTCAAGGATGCAAGGACAAGTTAATGACGCTAAATTAACATGTTTAGTAGTTAGATTTAAATTGTTTTGTAGTTAAGTTTGTTTTAAATTCTAAAATAAACTTGTAATGATATGGAATGGCTGGATTGCTATCTCTTTTATTCTCTTTGAATCAATTATAAGAAAAGGAACCTAGGTAGGTATCAAGTTTTGGGTGTCCATCTCTAACATCATCCCTATCTCAATCACCCTAATGAGTTCGTGTTTTAACCCTTCTCTTTCCATTTTTGTTAGTATTTTCTTCTTATGTTTTTTGCATATTATGATTTCCCCCTATGGTGTTTGTGTACTCTTCTCACATTGAGGACAATGTATTGTTCAAGTGTAGGGACGGTTGTGTGTCTTTACCTTGTGTGTGAATTTTAGATATTGTATGATAGTTTGTTTAGGTTGCATTATGTGAATTGTGTAAATGTGTCAATGGCTAGGACTTAACGGGATAGATTTAGCCTTAAGCATAGCCTTTTAGGTTGCGAGGATTTGTTAGCTTGTGAAATTAGTGATATAAGTTACTTAAGGCTAAGTATGCTGGGATACGATGTTAGTCCATCACCTTAGGAATTTGCCATGCTCATTTATAATTTTAGGCCAATCAAATAAGTGGCATTATTAGTACATTTTCATGAGAATGATTAGCTAAAGCAATAAGGTAGGCAAAATTTTATGTTTAAAAAAATTTGTATAAATTTTAACTAAAATAACTATTCCGCTGGCCTTTGGGTTATGAATAGAGCTAGTAGCCAGTTGAGAATGTGATGTAGCTGAGTAACTAGATCGACACGCATCACAATTTTGTGCCTTCACATAAGAAGGCTATAATGGCATTCCAATCAAGTAGCCAAATAACAACATGACTTAGTTGAGTAACTGAATCGACATTTATCATAAATATTTTCCTCCGCGTAAAAAGATTAAGTTCATGTCCTTAAAGAAAAAAAAAGAAAGTTTTTAAATAAAAACCTACCAAACTTGTTAGTAGCTCTATTTTTCATGAAAACCTACTAAGGAATAGCTACACTTTTGTTTTGACTGAATGATTATCAATGTGTGTGTGCAAGTGATAAGGGTGAATAGACTCAACATTAAAATTTTTATTAGTTTGTATATTTAGTTCAAGGTGCTTAGACGCGAATTTCATTTGGTAATAAGTTAGAACAACTTAAAGGATTGTGTTTATAGTTAAATTTGTTCCGCTAGGTTGAAGCCATTGTCTCATTAGTGCATATGTGTGTTTTGTGGTTTCTTGATTTCTTTGATTGTTTTTGTTTACTTAAGGACAAGCAAATGTTTAAGTGTGGGGATGTGATAAGTGTAAATTGCATCATGTTTTAAGGCATAGTTTGATATGTGTTTAGCCGTTAATTCGATCATTTAGTACGTGTTTAGGTTAGAATTGTGTTAGTTTATTAATTATTTGTGTTTTAAGTGTTTTATGGGTTAGTACAAGTTTTTTAGCTTAAATATTATATTTTTAAGGTACCTTGATGTGTTTGCTAGTATTTCAGGGTCAATATCGAAGAACAAAGGAGTTTCGGAGGGAACCTGGGCCACAACACAGGTGCACGATTGGGGCAGGCAAGTCAGGATTGTGACAGAAGCTCCAGGAATGGCCCATGAACATGGCCTTGATGACACAATCGTGGCCTGCGTCGGGCAGACCCTTACAAACTTCACGTTTTGAGGGATTTTTTGGACTTTTTGGATCCTGGAAAAATCCTAGGGTTATCTAAAACATAAAAGACTACTTAAAGAATAATAAGTGAAGAGAAAAGGGAGAGCTTTACATTCAGCCACTCTTGGAAAACCTAAAGAGTGAGAACAAGAAGAGAGAGAGAGAGAAGGAGGGATGAGAAGTGGATCCTGACGTCACTACTCCCTAGATCAGGTGGTATCCTGAAGCCATAGCCTTCTCGATTTATCCAACCTAAGTTCCATTTTCTCTTCATTTCCTTTTTCATTTAACTGTATAAAGTTGAGATGGATTGTATAGAAATGGATTTTGAGTTGTTGATAATGTTATGGAGTCTCCTTCGGGATTTTACTTTGAGTTAATGTTGATTTAGTTATTTTTGTGTTTATTGGTTTAGGTGTTATGATTGATTACTGTATTTATCGGTAACAAATCGAGAGGGTGAGCTGGATAAAATGATTAGATCAGATTAATGAGAGTTAGGCTATCTAATTGACCACTTAATCAATCTAGTCGATAATTTTATAGAGACAGATCCCGTACGAGAGCCGATTGTTTATTAGAGAGCTTTAGAACTAATTAGAATTGTAGGTAATTTGTAAATTGAGAGATTGCAAGTTCCATAATTCGATCACTACAAGGAAAATTGAGAATTGCGACGGATTATTATTGACGGTATTAAAACTGTTGGAAATACCAACCGAAAGAATGGTTTGGTCGGCGAAGTTGGTTAACTGTTTAGAAGTTGCGACGGATCAATATTCCGTCGCAATACTGACGTGGAGGTTATTTACTGATAGGAAATTCGATCGGTAATGGTGTCAGTAAAAACATCGGGGTCACTTAAAACCTACCCCTTTCTTTTTTTCCTCTCCCCCTGATGCGCGGCTTATCGTTCGATTCTAGTATCGATCCTTGGAAACCAGTCAAATAAAATTTGTACCAAGGATTGCAATACAGGATGCAACCTCGGGTCGACTCTCAAGGAACCAGTGCACTAAT
>JANZXV010000004.1:21459039-21469190 GCA_027576455.1 Erythroxylum roigii
ATGTAGTAGGCCCATCATGTATAAGAAATACATTATCCTTCCATTTTTTAATATGTAGATCTAATAGTAGGGGGCGACGTATCTTACTAGTTTGTCACAAACTAGGTGTCTCTTAAAAGGAAAATTGACATGGATGGTAATGTATATAACTACAAAACAAAGTTATAACTACAAAGCGCGCAATTGACATGGATGTAAGTGAATTTTTAAAAGGAAAATTGACATGGATGGTAATGTATATAACTACAAAGCAAAGTTAGTGTCTAAAGGTTACAAACAAAAAAAAGGAGTTGATTTTGATGAAACCTTTTCGCTAGTAATTATGCTTAAATCCATAAGGATCTTATTGGCTATAGCCACATATTGTGATTATGAAATCTGACAGATAGATGTCAAAACATCATTTCTCAATGGGAATTTGTTTGAGGTTGTATATATGAGAACTAGAGAATTTTAAGCCTAAAGGATTTCTTAATCAAGTATATAAGTTGCAAAAGTCTATTTATAGACTTAATTAAGCGTCACAGAGTTCGAAAATCCATTTTGATAAGAGAATCAAAGAATTTGATTTTATAAAAAATGTGGATGAACTATATGTCTATAAGAAGGTTAGTGGGAGTGTTGTCATTTTCCTAATGCCATATATGGATGACATATTGCTAAATTGGAAACGATATACCAATGCCTTAATCTATAAAGATTTGGTTATTCATAAGCTTCTCTAAGAAGGATATGAGAGAAGTAACTTATATTCTAGGAACAAAGATCTATATAGATAGACTAAAGAAGTTGCTTGAGTTATCTCAATCCACGTATATAGATGAAATACTAAAGAGGTTTAGCATGGAGAACTCTAAGAGGGGATTCTTACCCATATTTTATAGGATGTCTCTCTCACAGAGTATATATATCCTTAGACACAAGAAGAGAGAGATAAAATATATTGTGTTCAATATGCTTTAATAATTAGATCAATCATGTTTGATAATTGTCTCTTATGCTTTGAGCATAACGAGTAGGTTTTAAGCCAATCTAGGTGAGTGTCACTAGAAAACTATGAAAACATCTTAAAGTAATTAAGAAGGACTATAAATGTTTTCCTAGTCTATAGAGGAGATGCACTGAGCATTCAGGGGTATTCAAATGCTAGTTTTTAGTCAATTTTAAATGATAGTAGATCACAGTCATGGTACATCTTCACTCTAAATGGTGGTGCAGTAAGTTGGAAGAGTTCCAAATAGCTAACAATTGTAGATTCTACGACCGAGGCATATTACATTTTAGTATCAAAGGTGGAAAAGGAAGCAATTTAGATCAAAATATTCATCAATGAACTTAGAGTGGTTTCTAGCATTGTTGAGTTTATAGTATTGTATTATGACAATAATGGCACCATTACACAAACAAACGAACCAAGGTCTAACCAACGGTCCAAACATATATTCAGGAAGTTTCACTTGATTGGGAATAGCATTAGAGGGAGTTCCCACTGAAGAGAATCTTGCATATCCTGTCACTAAGTCATGGTTCAGGAAGAGACATGATCGACATATGTAAGGATACGATGCTAGATTCAAAGGCGATTGACTTTACTAGTGGAAGAATGTTAGTTATGCCTTTGCAGCTAACCAGTTAGTTGCAATTTTAATGTATAACGTTATTATTTAATTAATAAAGGCATTCTTTATCTTTTTGTATTATGTTATTACATTTGATGTTTTAATACTAAAGGTAAAATCCCTAGAATAATTACTGTGTAATTGAAATTATGATGAGATTATAATTATGAAATTCAATTTACATTTATATATTATTCCCAAATTTTCCTTTTTGTAGTTTCATCAAGACAAAATATTGATAAAACGGTAAAACTAGCACAATTATGCTTCTTTTTTATGAAGAAATTAATTGATATCATAAATTAAAGTATGGAGATACTTAAACTAATTTATAAGTGATTATTAAAGAATAAGTTCACTAAACTGACCTGATTATGAGTATTTCAAATAAAATATTACTTATATATTTGTGCATTTTCTCGTTATGATGGTTGTATAATTGATCATTAGACTTGAGATTATCAAAGTATCTCATGTGAGAATTACTATATCTTAATGCTACTTATGAACTGTCCTAAGATAATTCAGTTGGTAGTACTTAGATGCAGTATAAATCATGTGAAGATAGTTGAGTAAGTCAATAAAAGATTCGTCACATTAAAGTAATTAGAAAGAATGTTCTACTGTTCTTGATTAGTAGTGATTTAAGAAATTCTCTAGCCAGAGTGAATTGACATTTAAAAAGGTGTTTTCAAATATCAATTATAAATCAATTACTAATTAGCAAGAACGATCAAGATTTGATACAAAAGAGTAGACGATATATCCATACTTTATCCAATTAAAACATTAGATGACGAAATGATTAAATTATACACCATAACCATGCATATACAGGTTAAGTTAAACAACTTTAATATTCCTAATATTTAGGTGGTCATGACATATTGCTAGACGTCAATGTTGATCTATTGGTATAAACTATTTAACTGGAGAATTAAAGAATTTATCTAATTCTAATTCTAATTTATAATAATTACTAATATATTAAGAACCTAATTGGTTACACATAAAGAGCAGTTTAAAAGAAAGAAATCAATTTCAATTAAGTTGGACTTAATTATAAAGTTTGAAAAACTTTAGAGAATCAAATATGAGATATTTGATTTTTATTAAAATTAAATTAATTATAAATAAAGTTAGATTTTAATTATAATTGATGTATTTAACTTTAATAGAAATTAAAAACTCTAATGCTTTTTTTAATAGGAATAAACATAAAGAGCTAGCACTCCTGCTAATTCCTCTCAAGAGTGACTGTTTTATGGATAATGTTAGAGGTTGGACACGTAAATAACTCGTCATTGGCACATCAAAAAAGTTTCAAAAGGATGACAGCAGGAATATCAAATTAGGTACGTTTTTATATTTTATTATTCGAGTTTAATTTTTCAAGTTATTCAATTATTAAAATCCGATTAAAAATTGTAAAAAAAATATTTTCTGCTGCGCCTATAATTCGATCACGGTTAATTTCCTAACAAAAGAGTCACGTAGTGATTGTATGAATAAAACTTGAAGCATACATAATAATTTTATTGGAGGCATGGAATAGCCTGCAGCCCTCTTAATTTGTATGAAAAAGAAAATCATGCTTTCTATACAAGTATGTTATTTGGATGCGATGGCCACGGTTCTCGGAATCCCCAAGTTTGGTTCTAAGAAGCAATTAAAGAGTGCACTATAACTGCGCTCCTTGTGAGCGAACCTCTGATTAACCATGTGTATGTTTACCTTTTCACGATTCTTGATTGAGCAAGGATTTTGCGCACCTTTTAAATGGATGGTATCATAATCTATCAGAAGTGGGAAAAGGTGAATGAAAGAAAAGTTGAATAGTGAAGATCAAATAATTTAGGTTGGATTAGAAAGGGTTAAATATCAGCCACAAGGAGTGAAAAAGTGAAGAGCTTTAATGCTTTAAAAGGGACACCAACTTTTGGCTATTTATTATCACATTTCTCTTTTCTAAATCATGCACAAAACTTTATCTTCACTTCCTGCTTTTGAGGGCAAATTAGATTCCATTCCATGTACTATTATCACTTTTTTGCTACGTAGCCAGTGTTTACCGCAGGAGGGGGTCTATTAATCGGATACTCGTTACGTGATTACCAACAAATCTTACGAACATGACTGGTTCAACAAATATTTGCTCCATACCCTTAAAAGGGAGGACAATGGCCATTCCATTGAACCTTTAATTATTCTTCTTGACTTCCAAGGTGCCCTTTAAAATTCCTTCAAGGTTATGTATTAGTTCCAAATATTCTCTTAGCTTTGAATTATTTAAACATTAATTCCTGGTATATATGGTAAAGATCTTTCAAGTATATATATGAAGAAATGAAATTGTCTCAACTCTTTTTTGTACTCATCTTTATATTCGTGATATTGGGAAATCACTCAACCAAAAAGGATTAAAATTTTGTTTGACTCGAGAATTATTACTCTTATTCTAACATCGTGGCTACCTAACAAGTAACCATTAAACCTACTAGGGTTCCCCAAGCACTCTCCTCCTCTAATTTGATATAAATCATCTGCTTTTAGAAAGTGATAAGATGGTGCGGCTCCATCAGGCAAAGACATAACTCATTTGTTGAAAGGTAAAAAGGAAGTAAAATTGTAAAGGGTGAAAGAAAAAGATGATAAAGTGAAAAAAGCAGTCTAAGATGAAGGCTTCTTCCATTTAGAGATTAAAAAGGAAACCGGTAAGTTTGAACAAAATATATTTATAATTAAAATAAATAAAACACAATATGGAGAAATGTGTTATAAAATAAAATGTTTCAAACTAAGATAAAATTTGCTATATATTTTTTCAATAAAATAAAAATATGTGTAACAGAGACTAACCTAGTAGTCTAATGTGAACGAAGAAAAAGACTAAGGGCAAAAGTGAAAGTTGAAACAGGAGTTTACAACTAATCAATGCCCACTTTCGTGTTCCAGATAATGCATTGATCTTTATAAAAGCAAATAGCGACAAATTCCCTTCTGAATTTTAATTTGAAGTTCTCAAGATAATGATGTTAAAGCAGCAACATCTTTAAGGTTTACGGAAGATATGCTTAGAGATGCTTTTATGGCTTATCCCATGAAAGAGCCCATGTGATATACTTGATTATTCATCTTAGTCTTTGTGTTTTTAATTCGTTCACCTTAGCTCCTATGTTTTTAATTCTCATTCAAAATACCCCAATTGGATATTTTCGGATAAATTTACCCTTGGAATCAAGAGATTAAAAAAATGTATTTCAATAATGTAAGGGCAAATTTATCCTAAAATATCTAATTGGGGTATCTTGAATGAGAATAACAAACACAGGGGTTAAGGTGAACGAATTAAAAACACAGGGGCTAAGATGAATAATCAAGTATATCAGATAGGTTGTTTTATATGATTTGTCATGCTTTTATCCTCTTATAGTTTTTTTTTATTTTTTATTTTACTCTTTGAGATTTTTATTTTAAACTTTCTAATGCTATTCTGAAGAGGAGAATGTTGGGGTTACGAAAGTCGAAGAACGGAAAAAGGTTATTCTTTTTGGAAAATGCATCACAAAGCATGAAAAGTAGTGCTGCCTTTTGGTATTTCTTAGGAAAGATTTTGCTTTTGCCTTCTAAAGCAGAAAAGTTGCTCCTCCTTTGCACAAGCGCAACCCTTGCGGTATGGGTCATACCTAACAATCCTACTTCGCACATTTTCCCAACATTCATGTCCAGTAAAAAAAAATAGCAGGAGCCAACCTCGTTCATTGCTACGTTATTTCACCTTTTTCTATTTCCGGCCCTTACAAGTAAAGTAACATTAAGTCGGATTGAAATACCAGGTTTTTATGAATATTATTATATCAAATAGTTTCAAGTCAGCAAAAATTATGTTTAACTTAATGAAAAAATAGAGTAAATTTAATAATATTTTCTTAATTATATCCTTATTTTCAGTTCTTAAAATTAGAATATTGTGTCCTCAAAGGGTGTGGCTAGATAGTTGAGAGCGGGGCTTAGCTTCGGTTAGGTCCCAGGTTTGATTCCTTGCTAGCCCCTCTTGTAAGAGCCTGGGGCAGCCGGAGTTTTACCTATGGATAGAGAACTAGTGAAGCCTTCCGTGATGGGGTGTAGCCGCTTGGCCCTCTGATGGGGTGTAGCCACTTGGCCCTCTGAGAGGTGAGCCCGCTTGACCCGTCTATGAGGTTCCTCGAATCCAAAAAAAAAAGAAAACACAATAATATTCTTTTTACATTAGCCAAGAAATTCATTTTGGATCAAATGATGCGCTTGCTTTCTGCGCGCAATTGTCTTATTCTATTAAGTAAAACTTGAATTATTATTTATTAATTTGAAAGAAAGTGACAACAATTAGACTACTCTATAAACCTTTAATTAAGTTGGATATACATAATACAACAAATAGCCATAGTATTCAAATATATATAGTTTAACTTATTTTTTAAATTTGAAAGAAAGTGACAACAATTAGACTACTCTATAAACCCTTAATTAAGTTGGATATACATAATGCGATATAACTTCACCATGTTTCATCCAATAACCAAATTTAAAAAATAAGTTAAACTATATATGTTTGAATACTATGGCTATTTTTTGTAGACTGAATTTGAAGCATATATGTGTTGGATTGGCATCAAGTTTGCATACTTATAAAAATATTTGTTAAAAGTATTTAAAATGTTTTTGACCGGTTGCAGCCCTAGGCAAGGACAAAAAGGGCACTTTCCCAAAACCTAGATTTATAGCGGTCCGCATATTAAAAATATGAAAATTAAAAAGTTAATAAATGTATTTATTAAAAGAGTTAAACATTTAAAAGTCTATTCATTAAAAAGGGTAAAAATTGAGAAGTCAATAAATTTGATTGAAGATGTTTACATATATCAAAAAGTTTCTTAACACCTTACTTTGTAAAAATTAAAAAGAAAAAATTTGTGATTGAGTTTCTTATTTTAAATTTCAAGATTTATTGAATAGAGTTAAAAAGGAGTTCTGTCCAACTATCAATCGGGTGGCTTAATGATTTTATTTCAATATTGTTAAGGAAAAGAAAAGAACAAGTTCTTTTTATTTTTTTATTTTATAATTTTTATTTGTATTTGTTTCAGATGTGTACATTTATGCAAGTTAAAGGATGATAAATATACACACATGCATATTAGACCTAAAAAAATTTGAGATCAATTTGTTACAATATGTGCTAAAATTTTTGTTAACAACAGTATATTTTATTAATATAATATTAAAATATACCATGTTGATTTTTAGTTTATATTTAAATCGTTATTTATATTCATTAGGTCCCCCTTCTTTTTACTTTACATCGGGAGTATAAAATGTTAGGACCAAGTCTGTTTTTGACAAAGATATTCCAACACTCAAATTAGTGAGAACTGAAAGTAATTATGATAGTGGTTATCATAACTTATCTTGAGTTATCTCCTTTTATATGCTTTCATTAAAGCAATGTTTTCTAATCCAACTTTTATTATAAAGTTTATACTTGATTAGGATGCTACATCTTTATGTGAACGAATTTTATCTTGATTATTTTTTTAGATAATTGAACCTTTTACAGGGTTTGAAATCCACAAATTTTTAGAATACTACTAAATAAATCAAATTAAGTCGTTCCAAAAATATACTATTGGTCTCAATAATTTTAGATTTTTTTGCTTTATTAAAAATGAAAAATGCAACAAAACTCAAATAAGTATGGAAATAAGTTCTAAAATTTTGTAGGTTAATTAAAATACAATGTTTAAAACCGAATAATTTGGAATGCATTTCCAAATGAATTGAATTTCATCACAGAATTCATGTTAAATGAATTATTATGATTGAAAGAATATGCTTAATAGTATAAAGATGATTGTTTTATTTTTTATCAATTGAATGAAATTAGAATATATGTAATTATTTAACAGATCTAAATATAGACCTAATTTTTATAACCTATATAAGATAAAGATACAGTAACTAAAAAGTCTAAAATGTCCCATTTTATAAGAAAGCTCCTTTTATCTAATTTATTATTTAATTTAAAATTATGGTTTTAAAATAAGTTTCAATGAAGTATGCCAAATTTGTAGCATTCTATAACTTTTTGGTGTTACAAATATCTGATATATGACACTACAATTTAATCTTATAAAATTCTATAGGATCCATCATTTAGAAACAACCTCTTTGTTAGTTAGAGGTAAGACTACTTCTTTAGATCCTGCGTGTTAGCGATATTTATAATGGGTGTTATTGTTGTAAAATTTTATAGGATTCTTAGTAACTTGATATAAAGAAAAAGCATCTATTGTTTTCTTTATTTATATGAAACAATTGATAATAATATTAGAAAACATCAGATAAAAGCATATTCAATATTCACATTAAAGGGGTGTAATTCATCTTGATCTAAAAAAAGTAATTAATCAATAATAATAGAGATATGTTCTATCTGTAAACTTTATTAGAATCGAGCACCTAAATAAATTCCTAAATAAATTCATAAATACAGAAATAAAGTAGCTAAAGGACACTGCCATAATTTGGGCTTGCGGCAAGTAACAGCTTCAGATCACCTGTCCCGGCAACCTTGTTTTTACAATATCCATCCATCTAGTAAACGGGACAAAGAGAAATTGGATGGATGAATGTTATGGTAATAAAGTTGGCACAGAGTTGTTGGCACTGGTGATCTGTTCGTGCAAGTAACTACCTAAAAGGGTGAGCCCTTTTCTTTGTTCTTTTCCCTCGTATCCTCTGTAAGAAAAAACGATAAGTCAAGATTTACCCCCCGGCATCTTTTTTTTCTTCTAATAATTTGGATAACTCCAATCTCCTTTCACAAAATTAAATCTAGAATTCGACAAGTCTAATGTTTACTACTGTTAGAGTGTCTCATGTTGCTTAAACATGAAAATATTAAAGGGTTTATAAGTGGTAAGGGTTAATTATCTAAACAACTAGTTCTAGTTATTTAGACAATGGTTGACCCAAGCTCAATTTTTGATAGTGGACTCTACACAACCGCTGCGTATATTTCAAGTAACAACTAGATGTCCAGCCCCAGTTGCACTTGAGGGGGAATGTTAGAGTATCCCATATTGCATAGACATGAATATGTTAAAGGGTTTATAAGTGGTAAGGGTCAACTATCCAAACAACTAGTTCTAGTTATTTGGACAATGGTTGACCCAAGCCCAATTATTGTTAATGGACTCTACACTCTACCCATATTAAAATTTTAACATGGTATCAGAGCAGGTTTGGTCCGGATTATTAATTCTCGATTGTCCGTCTGGATGTCCAGTCCCAGCGGCCCGGTCCGATTACCACTGCGTATATTTCAAGTGACAACTGGATGTCCAGCCCCAATTGCACTTGAGGGGAATTGTTAGAGCGTCCCATATTGCCTAGACAAGAAAATGTTAAAGGGTTTATAAGTGGTAAGAGTTAACTATCCAAATAACTAGTTCTAGTTATTTAAACAATAGTTGACCCAAGCCTAATTTTTGTTAGAGGACTCTACACTCTACTCATATTAAAAATTTAACAGGAGACAAAGGAATCTCCGGTTCCGGCTCTTACGCCGACCTTCCTCAACCTCGTGGGAAGACAAAGAACGACATGTTGGCCGGAATTATGGGTGACTCTTCTTCAACAACAAATAAGTAAATCGTCCATCATCATTAGTAACCTTAGTTACACCTTCAAGCGATAGATAGCTTGAAGGGGTCTTTTTTATTTTTGGTTTCAGACTAGGATGGTTTTTGTTTGAAGCTCTTTAAAAGGCATGCATGGTCTTGTAAATACTATGTGAATCTAATCTACGAAGCTTACTTAATTTTCTACAACTCGTTTTGATTAATTCTTGTTTATTTATGAAAAAAAATTAAAAAAGAAATCATGAAGAGTAAGATGAAATTAACATCAGAAAAAATGAATAAATAAATAAATAAAACTTTAGCTTCACTCGTACTCTTGACATCATAAGTTTATTGTAAAAATATATATAAACTATGTAATAAGGTACTTTAAATTTAATATTTATTATAACAACCTGGTCAAGATCAAGGCAAGAGAAGATGTTTATTTCTCTTTTCAAATCAAGGTCTTCTTTGAAAGAACCAGAGTTAGCCGAGTAGCTCGAGCAAGATAAATAAGTGACAGGCATTCTCGAGGTCTTTAGTCCAGTTCAAGCAAAGGAAGGATAGACTAGACTCTTCCATCGTGCCTCTCCTTTATTATTTATTTATTTATTCAAGTTACAGGTTCAATTTACTAAAACAGTTTTTTTTTATAAAAATATAAAAAAAAAGATTGCGTATATTATAACCGAGGGAGTTTTGTGTATCAGTTACGTTTGACTTTTATTTATTTAATTATAACATTACTTCTTATCGTCAAAGTAAATAAATATATTAATCATTATTAAAAGAAAAAAAGTTCTTCACGTATATGCCGTAAGCAATATTATTACACTGAGCATTTTGTTATTTCATTATACCAATAACG
>JANZXV010000004.1:21469290-21479854 GCA_027576455.1 Erythroxylum roigii
ATTGCCTAGACATGAAAATGTTAAAGGGTTTATAAGTGGTAAGGGTTAACTATCCAAACAACTAGTTCTAGTTATTTAGATAATGGTTGACCCAATCTCAATTCTTGATAGTGGACTCTACACTTTTCCTGTATTAAAATTTTAATAACTACTGTTCAAAAAGTATTCAATTTGCCACCTGAAAACATCCATAGTTCAGTTTACTAACCCAAGTTCTATTAATTAAAAGCCTCAAAAGGACACCACGAAAAGCCTAAGATAATTTACCGGGAAAAGTTGGTGCTCTTCATGGTATTAATGTAGCTTATTCGTGCGTGATGGGATGGACATGCCTTACCTACCTAATTTAAGAAGCAGCTTCATTACTTTCTTCTCTTGTATGGTTCTGCTTTTCAAGAACTCCTTTTAGGCCTTTATGGACAATCAAGCACAATATGTATGTGTATTGGGTTAATTTCGGCTTACTCCTTTATAATTGTATTATTTAAAAAACGTTTATAGCTTTAATTTCAATAAAAATATTATTTTTCATTTTAATAATTAGTTAAATAGTTCTTCATGATATTTCATTGTATCATTTTCTAAAATTATAGATATAATACTATGACTAAACATAAGACATAACTAATCTAGATTCAATTTAAACATGATTGATTGAAACTATAGCTCAATTACAAGTAATCGTACCGTAAGAATCTCTTCAATGGATTGTAAATATAGGAGGGTTTTCAAATAACAGTAAGTTCATAGGAAGAGCATAATATCATTAACATTTTATATTTTTATCAACGGGGTTATAAACTTTCATATGCACAGTAGATAATCATCTCACCGGAAGAAGAGAAAAGAGTAAGGGAAACTTGAGCGGAAGGATGAGATGGTCTATACATGAAACTGAGTATAGATGGCAAGGAACCATTACGTTGAAGTTTAATAAAAATTAAAGGAAGGGAACATGAACATAAGTGGAGAACAGGGGACTGGAAAATGTTTGCTTAATTAGGTATTTCATATAAATTATCGTGAAGAAAGAGGACATTCTGCAATTGAAATAGGACCAAATGCTCTGTGCAGTGTATCCAGTTCAATAATCAAGGAAGGCAGTGGGTTATGACATACAATGTGATGATACAGGAAAAACCAACTCCTAGAAATTTAATGAAATCAGAAGAACTTTCCTATCAAAAAGGGGAAGAGAAGAAGAAAAAGAAAATGGGGAGGCAGTAATTACTGAGACATATTCATACTTGTTGAATTTTGAATGTAATTTGCCTATCTACATATTCAACAAGGCCAATGTCGTGGATTGATTCATCTTCTGCACTACGATCATCATCAATGGAGATGTTCAAATCCAGTGAGACAAAAGGTCTTGTCTCATCCATGAAAGCACCAGAAACCTTGTCTTCCTTGGATGATCTGTCTGTTTTCTGATTGATAGGTGAACAAGCTCTTGATCGCGAGCTAAAGCTTTCACAATTCAATATGACGATAGCATCGCTAAGACCAACTTCTTCGCCATTGGAACTGACTATTCTCCCACTCTCGATTGCTTTCCTGACGCCTATTTGGGAGCAGTAATCTGCTTGCTCAACATCTTCCAATAGGAACACCCTACGTGGATTAATTGACACTGCCTCAGCGAATCTCTCGATAAAGCTGCAACTTTGATCATCCCTTGATCTTTTGTTTCTACAATCTTCTCTCGAGTCTGCTCTTGGAGACGAGAAGTTGCTTAAAGGAATTGAGACATAGTTGCTGTGTGAGCCAAAAACAAGTTTAGCCAATTCTTTAGCTATCTTTTCTTTGGCGTCCACGTCCACTCCTTGAAACAATAGCCATGTTTCTTCTTTGGCTTCCTTACTTCTCACCTTTCCCTTTCTTCTCAACATACCGGACCTGCATTGCAAGATCGTGCTCGCTACTTCAGGGATTATATCTCTCTGCCAAGGAACCTTGTTTTCTAGTGCGTTGCATAAGACTTTGAGGTTCTCAGCATTTAGTTCCTTGAATTGGTGGAGTTTCTCCTTCTCCATGAGATCAGCAGAGGAAGTTGAATTTGGAGCATATTTAGGATCTAACGCGAAAGGAAGCCGTTTCAAATGATCTTTATGCTCTGGAATGTACAATCTTAAACTGGGATCTATCATACTCTCGCTAGTATTGGTGTCTGTGCTGATCCAGAAGTGGTGGTCCCTCCATGATTGCTTGGCTTCAAGCATTGGCCAATCGAGGTGGTTTTGGTGCAAATTGGTGCATTGTTGCTCATACGAGAAGCCAGAAGTAGAAGAAGAAGGTGAGACTGAAGCAACTGTGAGGGCTTTCTCGGATGAACTGGGCCGTTGGTGGGTTGAACTGCAAATTGAGTTCCACCTGCCGCAGAGATCTTTGATTGAGACACAATCCTAGGAGAGGAGAAGTAAGAAGCATAAGCACTCTATGGCAGTTTATACATTGGTGAAAATTTGTAAGTTGGCAATATAGCCGTAAGAGAGTTGTGTAATTGCTTGTTCATAAGCCTTACCTTATCATCGTCAGTGCTATTAAAGTTGTTCTCAACTTGGTATTGCTGAAGCCAGACAGGAAGGGTAGAACTTGTGGAGTCACTTCTGGAAGTACTACTACTCCAGAAGCTACGAGTTTCAATCTCAAACTTCGGCGAACAGTCAGAACAGCAAGTTAGCTGTTTGTCTTCATCATTTTCAAGTATAATCCAGCCAGACCTTTTTTCAGCTTTTCTGCTAGTTGACTGACTTTCAAGGTCACTGATATAGAAGTAGATAAGTTGAAGAGTGACGACGATTAGCAATTTCATTGAACTTTCTAACCATCAAGACGATTAGCAACTTCATTGAACTTTCTAACCATCAACTTGATGATGCACATTTGCAAAAGCCACCAAGGAAAATGAAAATAAAATTGGTAGTCTTCTCTCGAACTCTTTTTTTTTTTTTTAACGAAAAAAGACTCAAATTAGTCAAGGATCATGCCATTGAGTTAAAGACCTTCTCACACATCTTAGTTTACAATTTCTCTAAAACCATGACTGCATTCTACTTAAGTTCTCTTTGCACCTTTTAAGATAGTAAGAGCACAGTTAAATGGTTAGCTTATATTTTACGTAAGATAAAAAAATGAAAGTGTAAAGTGAAAAAGAAAATGAAGACTTTGTTCGGAGTCCTTCAAACTGTTAAACACGTAGATCCTTTTGTCTAATAAAGAAATATATACCCGTTTCTCGGTGCTGAAGCAACTATTAAATTGGTGCTATAAAAATTGTAAATCAAACATAACCCCCAGTTTACCTGTCTGTGATGAGACTCAAGCTCAGGCTGTCAGCAGGAATGGTAATTTGATGAATACCCCAAAGACGCTCGAGTGATGGATATCGTGATTTACACTTCAAGTATGTTTGGAAGGTGGCAATTCCCATGAGCCAAATTCTTCCATTGTTATCTCCTTCTCTGCAGGCCAATTTTCCAAGCTCCATTATCATGTGCTCCATAGGACAGAAATAAGGGCTTCTTTTGTCACTTGAACTACTAAACCTATACTCAGTAACCCATTTAAGATCTCCTAAATTTAGGACGATGCCCTTGCCCATGTAGTTTCTCACATGTACCGTAAGTTCTTCGAGTTTCTGTTCGACTTCGACCCTAGATAGGTGTCTAAAATAAGATCCTGAAAGTGTTAAGAACTTCACTTCCCTCAAAGCTTCGGGAACATCTCCCTTGAGAATCTTGTCGATCACTCCTTGAACTACACTCTCTATCGCACTAAGACGCTCTCCTACTACTACAATACTTCTTCTTCTCTTTTCCATTAAATTGTCTATAACGTTCCCAATGTCCTCATCTCTAATTGGATCTAAAATCTTTGGTTTAGTCGCCTTAATTCCAGCTAAATTCAAAGAAGGCTGGGATTGATGGGAAAGGTCTATAAAATTGCTTTCTTCTGCTTTGCTAATCACAGAAGACGGAGTACTTTGAGAACACATTTCTGAAGAAACAGCTTGCTCAACATTGCTTTTCACATGGGTGCTAGAGAAACCAGCTTCTCTCATTACTCTACTAACACTAGGATCATCCAAAATAGATATAATAAGCTGTTCTAAGTCTATCTTCACAGCTAGGAGAGGCTGTTGTTGGTTCTCAATAGAACCACGCCGTTGATGAGCCTGAGCACGCTTAAAAGCTGCAACCAAGGCGTTAGAGATGGAAGGGTATTGAAGATAGTGAGTACCCAAAATGGGACTGGCCGTGGAGGCTGGAAGGCGATTAAGCGCTACGTTGAAACAAAGCTCTAGTGCTTTGCACTGAAGAGGATGGGAGTGTGATTGCAGACAAGCAGTTCTCAGAATGCCTGAGGAAGCTGCGAGCATGGTGTTTGCTACATGGAGAGGAGTGACTTGCGCGTGGCCTCGTCGTCTAGCGAGAGTTTCAGCTTGTTTCACGACACTAGCTGCCTCTGCTGTTAGAGCTTCCTGCACTGCGCCACCTCCTGCTCTCATCTTCTACTCGAATTGATTATTCTGAAAAGAAGTGAAAAGGAAACTTAAATTGGTCTAAGACGAAGGAAGGAAAACTAGCGCAGATGTTGGTTTCTTAGCTTTGTGGAGGATGAATGAAAGATTGTGATGCAGCAGCTGAGTGGTTTAATTTGACTTTTTAGCCACATACCCCCCATAATCCTCTATCTATCTCTTTATTTATCTATGTCCAATTGTATGTATATGCAAGTAAGGTGATATTAAGGCAGTTCATGGTCTCGAGACTAAAAGATTTTTGTAGTGAAATATATGGGAGAAGATGGGCTATGCTTTTCTTGCAAGTGAGGTAAAATTTTGGGGTGGAAAGTGGAATGCATGTGCTGACAAGCAGGACGAATGCACCAGTATCCAACCCAACTCAGTCTTTGTTCTCTTAATTTTGTAGAAAATATGGTTTTCTATATATATATATATTAGTTACATAAATTAAGATTCTAATCTAAAACCATACAACAAAGGCTGACTTTAATAGTAATTTTTTAATCTGACATAGCTAATCTACTACTAAATTAAATGAAAAATTTATAAGCCTTAGAAAATTGAGAGGATGAATGTTTTTCACCATCCTCCGGAGAGAATGCGGAATCGGGAACTGTGTACGATTTCTTGATGGACTCGGGGACAAGGAATAAAGTGTTTCCATTTAGTTGTCTCTTTATATGCTTACAAATATTACACAAACTTATGCTTTTATCTTTGTCGTTATTTTTAACTGATATTTAAGATAATGAATTTTTCAAAAACCTAAAAATTAGAGATTTGTTTTTATGACTTCTAAAAGTTTACAGGATGTTTATATATTGTGCTTTGGATGGAGATCGTGAATTCCATCTCACCATCATGCTTATGTCCCTTTTGCTTATTTAGGGAGTGCTTGTTTGGGGGTAATGGAAAAAAATCTATAGGTATGGAATGAAAACTCCTGTTTGGTATTAATAGAGGTAACACTTTCATTCCCCCATTTTCAGCAATACTCTATACCTGTGAATTACTAGAAGAATGGGATTCATTGTTGGCTATACTCCATTTCCATTTCCATTTCTTACTATATTCATTCCTATTCTTATTCTCTCTTTTCCTTTGCTTATTCCTTTCACGTTTCATCGAATTTTTATTGTTAAGAAAGACTACCCGAATTACAAAGAGCAACGCCTAAAGAGAGAGCCTTTTCCTCTTTAAGAAAAGAGGAAAAAAAAAATAAAGAAGAGAGAGAGAGGTGTACTGTAAAGCTAAAGACAGATAAATAAAAGAAAAATTAAATGGAGAGAGAGAGAAGTCAGTAACGCATCAAAGCAAACTAAAGGAGAAAGAGCCTTACAAAGAGAGACAAGTAACAAAGGAAAGAAAATCGAAGGTAGAGAGACATCTGGATTAGTAAAGAGTAAAGACGTAACATAATAATATATTAATAATCAATTATCCTACAAACTCTTTAATTTTCCTTTATTAAACTATATATAAGTACAATCACTTGTATATATTACTTAATATTAATATGAGAGAAAATAAAAATAAAAATAAAAATTATTTATACATCATATATAGTTATCATAAATAACAATCAATCATTTCATACAATATGGGACTTCTCAAAATTTATGAAATGATTTATTGTTATTTATGATAATTATGATGTATAAATAATTATAATTTTTATTTTCTCTCATATTAATATTAAGTAATATATACAAGTGATTGTATTTATATATAGTTTAATAAAGGAATATTAAAGAGTTACACACACACACACACACACACACACACCTCAATTTAATTGAGATAATAGTTTTATAAATTAAAATGCAAAATATATGTATTATGCATTATTAATTTAAGGCAATAATACACATTATAATTATTTATATATCATAATTATTATATATATAACAATACAAATCCTTTTGTATTATATTTAGTGATTCTTAGAGTGATTATAATTTATAGTACATTTTAATATTTTTTTCCTAATATATATAATATTAAAACCCACTATATAAATGAAATAAAGTTATGATATTAATTGACATAATAATTTTAAAATATAAAATGAAATATTCTTTTAAATCAAATATATTTAGATACTACATTAAAAAATATCTATTCGTAAAACTTGAAATATTATATAAAATAAAACAAGAGGATACAGTATTTGGATATTATTTTAATTACTGAGAAGCTAAATTTGTGACTATAATAAAATAACTATAAAATTTATTACCAATAAGAATTTAGATTGAAAATATCATTTAATCTCCAATTACAAAATGAAAATGACATTGTATTCAGGAAATTGAACAAAGATTTAGTAAGCACAAGTATATTATTTCTTTTTTTACACTTTTCGCTTCTACTAATTTTAAATTTTATTAAAAATATGGGTTAATTGCAAAAAGAATCTCAACCTTTGTTCAAATTTGTAATTATAACTCAAACTTCAAAATGTCACAATAAAATGTTTAAATTTTCAATTTTTTAATTTTAACTTGACGTTTGTCTTTCGGTTAAGTTCATTGACATAACTTGCCTCGTGTCCAAAAACACTAACTATTAATATACGTCAGTTTAAATTAAGAGAAGAAATGTAGATTAAGAAAACGATGTTATTTTCTCACAGCAATAAAACGACGTCGTTTGAAGAAAATGAAATCCCTAATTTAGATTCATTCAATACTCACCCCTTTCGTTTTTAGTTATCTATTTGATATGGTGACGTCCTCAACCTCCGAGTGCTTCAGCCTCATCCTTTCGTTATCTGTTTATTCTAACGACGCCTTCAGCCTCCTAAAGCCCTAACCTATTCTCGCTCAGTACTCACTCCCTTAGTTTTCAATATCTCTATTTTGAGAAAAGGAGAACCAAAACATATATTCAAAAATGTCCTATCAGTAGCACTTTTTACCTTGTAGTGCACTAATATATGTCATCTTCATATATGTGACAATGGTGATCTCAAGGAGTTGGAGCCAAAAGAGAGGTCATATCTTGAGAGCCAAAAGAAAGGTCATATAATTCTTTCATGCCACTCCACTGTGTACAATAATAAAGAAACAAGCATGAATGATCCTTATGAAAAGAGACTATGAATATTTTAACCTCAAACAAGTTGATGTAGGATTTCGAAGCAACAAACTATTTTTGTTCAATTTACATATGATTTCCATTGACATAAAAGGGAAAACTATAAGAAAGTAGTTGTTATGTAAAGCGACCTTTTATCTAGCTAATATAGAACACAATCTTCATCAAACTCCCTATAACTACCCCAACTATCACAAGATTCGGAGCTGCAACTAGAAGCACCCAACAAATGACAATTTTGTTAGGATTTCATTTTCTTTAAACGACACCATTTTATTATTGTGATAAAACAATGTCATTTTCTTGATCTGCATTGCTTCTCTTAATTTAGGCTGACATGTATTAATAGTTAGGGTTTCTAGACATATGACAAGCCACATTAATGAACTTAACAGATAGACTAACGTCAAGCTAGAATTGAAACAAATTAAAAATTTGAACATTTTATTGTCACATTTTGAAGTTCGGGCTATAATTGTAAAAGTGAACAAAGTTTGAGATTTTTTTTAGCAATTAACCTTAAAACTATTAGACAAATGAATTGAGAAAATACTTTGAGAACTATAATACAAAATAAAAAAGAATATGAACTGTTGTAAAAAAAGAAAGATAAGTTTATCTTATTATCATCCTTTCATATATAAATTAATTTAAAATATTTTATGAAAATTTAAAATTAAACATTAAAAAGGAATAAAATTTTTAATTTATTGCACGTTTCTCCCTATACTAATTTAAGCATTCTTTTTATTGATTAAATTTCTAAGTTCTATATTTTACTTGTTATTTTAATTTAATTTAACAATTTTTACCTAAAATGCCCTTTTTCTACTTCATTTTTTTTTCTTTTTAAGGACTTAAAATTTTGATAAGTAAAGGAAATTTTCTCTTGTGCGTAATTGTTGTAGAAAAATGAAAAAACTTGTTTACAAAAATTTGAATCAATTATTCAATTAGAATTTGAAAAGCAAGGAAGAGTTTCATATTTTGCCTTATTTATCATTTTTAAGCTTCTAAATTATTTAAGAAATATTTATACTTGTTTAGTTAAAATACATGACATAACATAAAAATTAAAGAGTCCCTACAATATTTTTTGATTATGTGTATATTTTTAAGGATTAATTGTAAACAAATCATAAACTTTACTCAATTTTACAATACTAACCCGAACTTTTAAAAATACCACTAAAATGCTTCAACTTTCAATTCGTTACGATAATAACCCAATGTTTAGCTCTTGGTTAACATGTTTGATGTGACTTACCACATTATATTAATGTTTTTATCATGTGTCTGTCACATATACCCTTTTCTCCATGTAATTTTTTATTATTTAATAAATATAAAAACAAGAAAACCTAATTTTGGACTCTTCTCCTTGTTGTACATCTATCTAGCTTCTTCTTGTCACCTATAATGGATCTTCTCCCACCTTTGTATCTCCATTCTCTTATATCTTTTTTTTATGTTTTCTAGTGAAACTCTAACATTCAAGTGAACAACTTTACATATGGATTGGGAAAGTAAGGAGAATATAAAAAGTGGCTTAGAATGGCAGGTCAGTAGGAGTTCAAAAGAATTTGAAATTATCAGACAAAAAAAAAAAGCTAATGTGGAGGGATGTTAACAAAGTTGTGTCTTCACCTAATAGACAAATAGTTAAGCAACTTTATGTCAAACATGCTGTGACCCCTTTGTTGGGTCCCATATATCTTGATTGTAAGGTGCTACTTTTTTGGGTATAGCTTAAATTGGTTTTAAAATGACTTTTAATGTGAGTTTTTAAGTTGGAAGTTGGGTGTGTTTGGGCTTTGTGGAAAATATTGTTAATCTTATTGGTTTCTAAGAAAATGAACAAAACTATTGAAAAAGAGAAATAAAGACACAAAAGTGAGAAGAGTAGAAGGAATTAAAAAATTAGTTACACATAAGTCTTGCCTTGCTTTATATAGACAAGGTTGAAGTCCAGCTCAGTAATCGTACTAACTAATTAGTAACTAACTCACTCACCTGACAAAACACACAATTACTCTCAATACTCTCCCTTAGGCTGAGAAGGAAAAACATTTTTGATTCCCAGCTTGGACAGTAATTGATGTTGATGCTCGACCCTAATGGGCTCGGTCAAGATATCAGCTAACTGGTTTTTGGAAGATACATAGCAGGGAGAGAGTTGTTGATTCTGAATTTTTTCTCGGATTAAATGGCAGTCTACCTCAATATGCGTCATTTGTTCATGAAAAATTGGATTGGAGGCAATATGAAGAGCTACAGTATTGTCACAGTAAAGAGAAATAGGAGTCAAGCCAGAGACATGAAACTCAATGAGTAGCTGTAAGAGCTAAGTGATTTCACAAGACACTTGAGCCATGGCATGATACTTAGCTTCAGCTGATGATCGTGCAATAATAGACTGCTTTTATTGAGAGTAATTGTGTGTTTTGTCATGTGAGTGAGTTAGTTACTATGATTGCTGAGCTAGGCTTCAGCCTTGTCTATATAAAGCAAGGCAAGACTCACGTGTAACTAATTTTTTAACTCCTTTTACTCTTCTCACTTTCGTGTCTTTATTTCTCTTTTTCAATAGTTTTGTTCAATTTCTTATAAAACAATCAGATTAACATGGTATCAGAGCTTCTCTGAAAATAGGATATGATCTCATTCCTCTTCATCTTTCTTCAAGATCCTGTAATCTTCTTTTCTAATTGATCGCGGCTCGTCGTTCAATTCTTGGAAACCAGTCAAAAATAATAAATTCCAAGATTGCAGTATAAGCTGTAACCTCTGGTCGTCTCACTTCTCGGAACCGACGAAAAAGGTTTAAAGCTAACCTAAGTCAAAGATGCAATTGAAATTTATAAAAGGACGGGGGTTTTGTGAATTGATCAAAATTGAGTAAAATAACTAAATTAAAGAAAATTGTAAGAAAGTATA
>JANZXV010000004.1:21573199-21585859 GCA_027576455.1 Erythroxylum roigii
TAGCTTAAATTAGAAGTTATTACGAGTATTACTATTTAACTAATTTGGTCTCCGTGGGATCGATATTTTTACTACTTGACGATAGAAACGTGCACTTGCGTTTACCACCAACAGCCTCCATATATTATTTAGCCCAAGTATTTTATTAATTGACCTAGGTATAAATACCCTCTTTAAGGTTAGGGAAAGACAACTTTGAAATTAGATTATTCTTGTGTTGCCATAGGCCACAAAGTGAAGATTTTCACCTTTTGTTCTTGTTACATTAGGAATCAACAATTCACTTATCAATTTCGTCAAAATTGTGGCGTGTTGTTTGGTTCAAATTCTTGGAATTAATTCCCATCATCTAGGTTGCTTGGAACGAGTTTTCCTAAGGTCTAGTAGGAGCGAATTCCTTGCGTATCCATTTCGTTTCAATTGCATTAATTCTGTCCTATTGAAGAACACCATAGTCGAACCAAAAGAATCAAGAAATCTTCATCATTCTACAAAGTCGACGCGTCTTCATTCATCCAAAAAGTCACGAACAGACCATCATCAATCCACGCATCTCTTTCGCTCACGTTATATCCCACCAACGCTAAGGACCAAATCGCTACTCTTGCATCCATCATGTCCTTTGAGGGAGTTAATTAGGGGAGGCTGGATCTCTTTCCTTACTTTGTGTCAAACTCCCATCACCAACAGACATGAATTTCCTTGAGTTTTGTTTTAGATTCCTAGCACCTCTGGACTTCCCTGTGTGTTAAAGATTTGGATAATCCTCGTTAGAAGACTCCACATCTCTAACGCTGTTTACGGTTGAGTTCTCATCTTTAACAACCTCGCCCTCCTCCATCTTTTTATTCCCAGACACTAGTGCATCTGAGTTTGCCTGGAGCATTTGTAGCTTCTGCCAGGAACTTTCCAAATCTAGAAAGTTGTTGAGGGTAGGTAGGTAATCTTGGTAGTGGGAAGTTAGAGGATATTTTGGGTAGTGAGAAATCATCAATATCCTATATACTTTGAGTACATAGAGTGAAACCAATAAGAGGGTATTGATTCCTACTACTTTTAATTTTGAAAAGATTGTTAGGACAATTGTTTATTTATATTGTTTGTGAGAATTTATATTATCAGTTACTTATTTCCTATTGTGTTTTGTTTCGGATTAGTGACATGTGATGATTTGGGTTATGGAGGGATTAGTTAAAAAGTAAAAGAGAAGGATATGAAGAGAGGTTGATGAGTCTAAACTACTGTATGCTTGAGGGCAAGCATTGTTTAAGTGTTGGAAAAATTGATAACATGTATAAAGTAGACATATTCCATATTAATTCCTTATATTTTGATTGATAAAATGCTTGTAATTATAGATCATAATTATAGTTTTTGTGTGGATTGGAGATTTGGATCAAAATGTGCTTAAAAGTGGAAATTTAGCAAAGAAGGACCAAAGATGCAAATTTTGGAAAAGAATGAAAGTCTACAAAAGAAAAGCTGCAAAAGAGGTTTGCAAACATGTTATGCCCATGCTATGGTTAATGTGACTGCTCCAAAAAATAAAGGTGAATAAATAGATGAGGCATTCCTAAAGTCAAGGGTGCCTAGTTATTTTAGCCCTTGTTTTGTTCTATTTAGGAGTTTTGATTAAGTAGGACTTGTTTTAGTAGATAAATCTCAATGTAAGTGTGATCCTTTAGATTTATTCTTTATCTTAGCTTCTATCCCTTATTTTAGGATGATTATATAGGGTTCTAGGATTATTTATAGGGAAGAGATGCAAGAGGCAATTCTCACCTTCTCCCTCTCATCTGGTTCATTTTAGTTTTTCTACATTTTTAGATAGTTCTTTATCTTTATTTTCTGTTGTATATGCAAATAAACTCTCTTTTCTTAGCCAAAGATTAATTGAAGTTTGACTTTTCAAGAATTATGAAATCTAATTATTCTATTTTACTAATTTTTTCTTTAGTATTTACATATCTTTTGAGATTATTAATATTATTGATTTATTTGACAGACAAAAAAAGCTTATTGTTTAATTATCAAAATAATATATTGTCAATTGGAATTATTAACTCTGTAATTGTTTGATTTTTCTAATTTTTAGTAATGAAATAATATAGTTAATATAGGATATTTGACTCATATTATGTGGATATATAATCTAGTCTAAATAAATCGAGCTTGTGTGTTTGATGGCTAGAATTAGAGATCTCTCCGGTTTTTAATATTATCAATATATTAAATCCTAAAAGAGAAGAAATCGAGGAGCTTGTTTATGTTAACAAGAAAATAAGGACAGATTGGTTGTTAGAGCTTGTTAATAATCATAATTAGTTAATCAAAGAATAAAATATTTGTATTTGCATCAAATACCAACTCAAAGAATCAAAACTAAAATTAAACCTTAGGACTAGATATTCATTTTCACTTGATTTCATTAAATTGTGTTCTTAGTTTGTATTTTTTATTTTTGCTTTTAATCTATTTTAATTTATGTCTCAAATCTCCATTACTTTATTTTGTTTTTTTTTAATTTTGTTTTGTTAACTTGACAAAGATAAAAAAAATCTCAACATTACTCATTGATATATAAAATTTATTTGTGATTAAAGTAGGACTATATTTGTTGGATTTGACACCCACCAATTTCTATTTTTTTTCCGTAAGACCTCTAATGCATGTTGATGTCGGTTCCTTAACTAACACATTCTATTGTAATTACTCTCGATTAGTCTAGTTCTCCAAACATTTTTTTTTTATCAATATCCTTTTATCGTCAATATATTAAATTTACCTAAAAATAAAAAAAAATTGCTTGTGTAAGATAAAAAGTAAAATTGCAACATTAAACCTAATAGTTCAATTAGACAAATTCC
This sequence comes from Erythroxylum roigii, assembly GCA_027576455.1. Lineage (NCBI taxonomy): Eukaryota > Viridiplantae > Streptophyta > Magnoliopsida > Malpighiales > Erythroxylaceae > Erythroxylum > Erythroxylum roigii. The sequence continues at coordinate 21,576,067 of JANZXV010000004.1, forward strand.
ACCTTAATTCAACTTGTAACAAATATTTTACATTTGTGTACAAGGGTGAAACTACAAGCTTTAATACCTAATTGCGAAGAAGCTGAATTAGATTACCACTACCACAGAATACCATTGTTTGGTTTTGAATTATATAAATGAAGAAGCTTAATTGAACATTTGATATGGGCATGCGGGCACTAGACAAAAAAAATATGGGTGACAGCCTTTCCAATTAATCCACTAACAGCATCAATAGGTCCTATTTACATGCGCGGTGGGGTAGAGAATAGAGATTCCACGTGCAATAAAAATGGTCCAATGTCTTCCAATTTGATATCCCCATGTGCTTCAGTGCTCGTCTTCTTTGTTCTATAATTTCATATGACATAACCCATCCGTCAAGGAAATGGGTTTGAGATCCTTTCAACAGCTGGTTGGATTACCATTGGCGGCCCTCTAAAACCTCGTGTATTCCTTCTTTCCGCTTTTCTGAGAACACCCATCTTTTTCTTTTCAATTCAATGTCGTTTCCTTCTTTATGAAGAAAGCAACTTTCAACCAATGTAACCGTGAATAACGGTGGCAATTTAGGAGAGCACGTGAACATTAAATAAGGTTCTCGAATTTACAAGGTTAAACTCATTTCCCGGAATTATTCCAAGCTGAGAAGAGCTAGGTGAATCTACAAAGGCCGACAAATAGAAGGTTATAATCCCAATATATACTAATATACATGCGTATATATACATAGCCCTTAAATCCTCTGCACCTCTTGCTCTGTAACTACTCTGTGTTCATTGCATTTGAGCCATCTATTTATGTAGGTTCTACATAAATGGATGACTCAGATGCGATGGGCACAGAGTAGGTACAGAGCAAGAGGTGCAGAGGATCTACATAAATGGATGGCTCAGATGCGATGGGCACATAGTAGGTACAGAATAAAGGTACAGAGGATCACGTCCCATCAATATATGAGATTTGCTGATTAGATTAAGGAATGGATTTAATAGCTTATATAATTGGGTGAGGTAATAAGGACAAGTTATTACGAATACAAAATCCCTGATTGTATTGAACCACTGCGCTTGTGTGGAATTAGGGCTAATGTCAGAAGTTAGGACAAACTTGTTTCTATATATGTATATGGGACGTGATCCTCTGTACCTTTGTTCTGTACCTACTATGTGCCCATCATATCTGAGCCATTCATTTATATGGGTACTATTTTTTGGGCATATTGGCAAGAAAGTCAAGTTCCAAATAGGAACTGTGACTAAATTTATGGATAATGTGGATCAGATGCCAAAGCTTGTTTTATACGCAGCAGACACTGCAAGATTCACGTTTAATTTTCTCCTATGTACCCGTGACCGTCACAGAGGGATACACTCGAGAGTAAAACCAGCCTATTTAAGAGCCAACTGTATTGCTGCTATAATTGCCAATTGACATCATAACTGATACACGTAATATTAACCATAATAGCTTTGGCATCATAACAATAGTTCTTTTAAGAGTGGTTACACACAGAGAATGAAGGTTTCCAAACTTTGGGACAGGAAGTACCATTGCCAGTTAATAATGCTGACACTCTTTAAGAGCTTCATGTTCTGTGCTTTTCTGTAATTAACATGCATTAAAGTTGATGAACGCAACTAATTCCCCTCAAATTTCAGTTGAAATGGAAAACATGAAAAGAAAGGTTGGTAGACATGATCTGGATACCTTTACTAACTTTGAAGCATTCGATGAGTGCCGTTGGAGAAAACTGCAGTAAAGAGCAGAAAAGTGACATATTGTGCCAACAAACTACAGTTCATTTCATGTCAATGACCTGACCGACCGGCTTAGGCCATCTCCAAACTAACACACCAAAATACCAACGTTGAATCCACTCCAACCAATATACCAAAGTTAGATTCCCTAAGACCACCTTTTTAATTCATGCACCAAAAATTATAAAATGACATCATTAATTATTTTTCTTATTTACATATTTTTTTTATGTTTTTCTCACATTGATCTATTTACATAATTTATTAAATAATTAAATTTAAAATATATATTACTTTACACAAAATATATCATTACAAAGATATCATTAAGAATTTTAAAATGACGCTAATATTGAATATAATATTAATTTTATTTATAATTCTTATTTATAAGTGTTATAAATTTATTAATAAAATATTTTAATAATAAAAAGTAAATTTAAAATAAAAGGTACATAAACTTAAAAGTAAAATAAACCATAACATTTATTTTAAAAAATTAAGACCCAACAAAAATGCTTGAAATTACAACTAGACTAAAATAAATTATAACTACAACTAGACTTGAGATTACAATCAAACTAAAATTACAACAATCAAATTAAAAGTAAAATTAAAGCACTTGAGAATATTAATTTAACATTAATAATTAATAGTTTAGAAGTCATTCGTATTTCCTCCAAAATTAAAATATTGGCTAAAGTCACTAGATGAGCCAGCTCTTCCTTAAAGTTTTCCTTCTAAAGCTCCTTTTGCATAAATTTTCATTGTTTACTTTTGAAAGCCTCACACATCACTCGATCTTTGATAGAAAAGTGTACGATATTGGATATTATTTAATTGGTAGTATTTATCCAAAATGGTCTATTATGGTATAAACCATTTATGATTCCCGAGGCCCAAAAAAGAAGTTATTTACAAAGACGCAAGAAGCATATAGGAAGATGTTGAGCGTTCATTTGGAGTTCTCCATCACAATTTGCAATTATCAAGGGACCGACATTTTTTTAGAAAAAACCATATTACATGATATAATGCCGGCATACATTATAATTCACAGTATGATTATTGAGGACGAATGTCATACCCGAGTTACCATACAAGATTGGAGGGAAATCCCCAAAATTAATATAAATAAAGACGATACAATTAGATTTCAAGAATTCCTTATTTGACATATGCAAATTAAAGTTAAAGAAATTCATTATAAATTTCGTAATACATTGATTGAATATTTGTGAGAACGATATGATAATTCACAAGATTAGAAGTTAGATATGTAATAAAAAATTTATATTTGTATATGTTATTAATTTGGTGTAGGGTAGTCAAAATATAAAAAAATATGTGTAAAAAATACCTGAAATATTTCTTTTTATACTAAATTTGGAAAATTTTTAGTGTAATGTCCAGAAATGACAAAGCCCCGTAACTAGAGCCTCCTTTGCTTAAACTGGCAATTATACTTAACCATATCAACTTTTTTCCAGTGATTATTGGAACAACTGTAAATCAAATACTGTATCTTGTCACCATTATCATTAAACAATTACGTGTCACACCATAACCACCACGACATTAACAACTGATCATTATTGTAGCAGCTCCTGTTGTCTTCTTCTCACCGTTCGGCTTGTGTTCAAGTAATTCTCAATTGAGCGGCACTTACGTTTGCAGGATAAATTATACCAGAATCAGGCACATTGATGTCGTTTGAATCCAAACCTGTCGTCCTCCAGATCATATTCTATGTAATAGTTCTGCTGCTGAAAACTTCCTAGTATGATAGCAGGACCACCAAGTACTCGTCCTGGACCAATCGCACTATTATCGGTGACGATAGTTAAGCACACCACGTCTCGAGCAACAAACGCAATATAATTTTCCAAAGGCAACTTCATCTTAGCTCCGCCTTTAAACTGAAACACCAAATCGGGGAAAACCACTGTTTCCTGGCCGGAAATTTTGAAACATGGCCTTAAACCGGTCAGATTTTGGATGTCAGTTGCCAGCGTAAAGTTGGCCATTTGTTTTACAAATTCCCCTGATACTGGCTCAAAAACTGCCCTCTCCATGAACGTGAATGTTGTGCCTGAGTCCACTATCGTCCCTCCATTACCGTCAGGTTTAGTAACCAACAGACTGTACGGTATTTTCACATGCTTGTCTCCCACATTGATTTTACGCAGAGGTACATAATAATGACTTTGAAATTTACCGCTGGAAGCATTTGGATTTTTCGAAAATGGCGTGTAGTCAAGACCCTCTGTCTTGGTATCTCCCTTACCCGACCCCGTAAACAAAATTAAGTCACTGCTCACCGGAGTGTCGTCGTACCGCCGAGAAACTAAACAATACGCGAACCTTCTCAAACCTAACTGTGATGGGATAGACTCCACGCTCCGACCAAACCCGGCAATTCCTTCGGGTTGTCTGGAGGAGAAAATGGAGCACCCCACAAGAAAATCACTTACTGTTAGTTCGGGAAAATCCAATGTTTCTGATAGTAAAAACCCCAATGTCGAACCTAAAGCATACTCAACAATATAAGGAGGGCAAGTCTGAGTACAGTTTCGGCTACTCAGATCACAATCGTTGCATTTAGACAGGATGGTGGGGCCGTAAATCCATGAGCATTTGGGATTTCTGCAGCCAACAAGCTTGGTCGAAGATGATTGTTTGGGTATGAAAGTTGGGATCTTTTTTGGGTCAACATTGGGGAAATTGCACCTAGAGCATAGGTAACGGGAGGTACAGGGAAACCAAACGAGACTACTGCCAGTGTCCATGACGAATTTGAGTGGCTGAGGAGGAGTGCCGAAGCTAAGAGAGATAGAGTAGCCGCCATAACTGCGTGAGTAGAGAGGGATGTGTTCGAGAGAGGAGGAGTGTGGTGTCGGTGACTTTAGGTGACGAGCTCTGGAGAGAGAGAGAGAAGATAGGTGATGGAAGATGAGGAGAGGATCTGAAGAAGGGTAATTGGTGGAGGGGTATAGAGGAAGAGTGATGATGGTCGGTGAAGATGAGGACGTTGTAAAGAGCAAAAGGGAAAACAGAGAGACGCAGCAGAGAGCAGTAGTAGCCATGGTAGTGTGCTGTGTGTTTTGCAGCTTCTCTAAAGAGTTAGCTTGTGGGAAGTGTTGGCTTTCGCTCAAGCTTTCGAAGAAAATTGAATGAAGTTGACATTTGGCGGTACCGAACATAAATTTGTTTAGGTATTGTATCGGTATATAATTATGGTAGGGTATTGTATAGGTATTATTGGATAATTTTTTAAATTTATAAAATAAATTTTAAAATTTTAAATTAGAAAATAGTCTTTTAATATATTGTAGTGTATAATTTATAATTATACATCAGCATGTTTCTAAAACTCGTAATAACAAAAATTTAAATTAATAACAATGATTCATTTTTATTAACATTATTTTTTCACATGTTTCATATATAAATAATAATCTTAATTACTAAGAAAAAATCATTTAATTATTATACAAATATAAAATTAAAAATAATACAATATTTTTAAAAAATGAATATGATATTTTATCTACAATAGCCGGCTATTACGCTTGATACAAAAGTGCACGGATAGTCAATAATAATATCATTGACTAACTAGGTACTAATGGAGGTAACTAAAACAAAACATGTAGCAACAAATTACAAGAGACGCCCAAGCAAACCACTATTCATAAGTTCCATCTAGTCTTCCACCTTTTGAGATCAAGAAGGGGTTAGCACGTTTTCAACTTTCCTAGCCAATAATTTCGATCTAAGCCAAATAATGATCTTGTCAGCTATTTTGTATTTATCCTCCTCTGCTTGCTTGTACTGTTGTACAAACTGTAGTTCATGTCTCTCCATATCACATATATGATACTAATGAAAGTAACTTTAATTATGATAGCATTTAGGGATGTTAAAAGCCCCCGATTTAGCTTAATTTTAGCCCAATTAATTGGGTCACCAGTCTATCATGGTTGGCTTCGGTAGGTCACGTGCAAACTCGACTTTGCCAGTGGCCCGAACATTACTTCAAAAATGATGTCATTTTGTAAAAACGATACTATTTTTTATGTTTTTCTTAAATATGTATCCAGGTTGGCCTGACCCATCAATAACCTGTCAAGCCACGGGTCGGTCAACCTGTGGTCGGGTGACATTTCTAATAGCATTATCCTTCTTAGATTTAAAGTGGATGATGTCTCATCTCAATGTAGGCTCTCATTCATAAGTTTGGTTTACTACTTTCAATAAATGAAGGATCCAGCTCCGGATAACTTTAGAAAAATCGCAAGCAAAGAATAGGTGGTTTTTGTTTTCATCAGCATTGTGGCAAAGATCACAAATTGTATCAGATGGGTTGAACCATCTATATTTAGTCCTAAGCTTATTTTTTATGGCTAACCAGGTAATTGTGGAAACTTTAGGGTTCACATAATTCTTCCATATGGGACCACTGACTGTTAGATCATTTATGAATATTCCATGACATTACTCATTAGTAAACACTCCATGCGGATTAAGGGTCCAGCAAACAGAGTCAGGCGGTCTAGCATTCCCCAGGCTTAGCAGGCACTTTAGCAGATATCAAAAGCCTCTAAAGTTACCCCCTTCATCCCCCCTCTTGAATTAGATCCGCTACTTAAACTTCCAAAGGCAAACTGTTTCTTAAATATTAGAAATTTGGGTTGTGTATGAGAGGACTAATCTCCAGCCAGTTGTCAAACCAAATCCAAGTACTCCCTCCTCCATTGATCTTATGTTTAGTGTGGGGATAAATCAAGTATCTTCTCTTCAACAAAAGGTTGAAGAATCAGGAAAATTGGCCGGAATGAGCACAAAATTCTGGTGTTGAATATGAACTGCATAGACCCATTTCGTCTAAGAATGATGGAAAACATATATACATGAATTTAATGCCCAATGAGTGATTACAAGCTTTGAGCTTTTCCTATAAAAGGTCTAAACTTTAAACAACTTGCTCATATTTAGTAGTTGGTAAAGGGTAAAAGGTGAAGGATGAAGGATGAAGGATTTGTTATGGTATAAGATTGTAATTGGCATTATTGTTAAGAGTAACCGTGGGGATTTGGTTATAAGTAGACATAATTTATTTCTCCTTCCTTAGCTTTAATTTCGAGTATTTACTTTGGATATAATTACCTTAAATGAATAATATATTTCCTAATTTAATAATGTAATGTATCTCTTAGGGGTCACGTGTCTAACATATGTTAAATAGGTCTGTTGATGTAGCTTGCACGTCAACACTGTTAACTATAAGGTCAATGGTAAGCTATTTTCACGACAAATTAAAATTTGAAGCATGTTACTTTTAATTTTAGTAGTTCTAACTATTATTTACAAAAATTGAATAAAGTCCAGTATTTATTTTAGAGTTTATCTAAAATTAATTTGGTTAATTTTGTAATTTTATTTTTTTAGTTTTTATTTTCATAATTTCTAAAAATTATAAAAACAATTTTGATTTTATTTTTGTTTCATCGTAATCTGATTTTATTATTAACTAAATTATAAAATATTCAATTATTTAATGTAAACTACCAAGCATAATTATGATTTAATACTATTTGATTTATTTTATAATTAATTATTATTTAATAAATATCCTTTAAAAATACAAAATTTGAAAATAGTTACTTACTAACTAAAATTCTTTATAAATTAAATATTCAATTATGAACAAATCAATTCTAAAAAATTAAAATAAAATTTAATAAATAAATATTGGTTTATAAATTTATATTTTTTACTTAATTAATTATTCATTGAAATGAAATATTAAGAATCTATGTAAGAAATTAAAAAGTTAATTATTTCATTATTTTATCTTTAATTTTATTTAGTAGTTTTTCTTATTAATAATAATAATGCAATTACATAATTATTAATAAGATTTATTTTTATTTTAAAAATATAAACCAAAATAATGAAACCAAATTGGCTATAGCGTTCCTCTTGTATCCATGTGAACCTGGGCTCCATTCCTTTGTTACTTTCTGGTGCAATTCTTGACGTCCCATGTTAGGTCATATGAATAACTTATATTTATGAACCTGATCCCATCTGGTTGAATTGGGATTTGGTTTAGTTATAGTTTATTGGTATACTTTCTACATTGCATATAGCCTCTATAGCTTGGAATTTTATTGCAACTAGAAGAGTAGAGTTCGTTTCATATGCTTCGATAGTTATTACATCTTTTCAGATTTAAACTTGAATGACCTTAAGTAGAATTGGTCTTCTACATGAGGAGGGCAAATACGGAAAGGATAAAGCTAATAAATTCTTTAGGAAACAAAATGAAAATGGAAAACTTTCTCTGATTACTTCATTTGTGTACTTAGGAGTTATAAAGCTATAGACAGGCTCAAACTGATTCTCAGAAAAATCCTTTTCTGTATTTGCTTCTTTTATATACAAATAGATATTATTCTGTTACACCAGACAATTGTGTATGGTGTAACAGAATAATACTTCATTGTGATACTTTTGGTTGAATGTATCAACTAGCTAATTGTGTAGCCCTTAATTTATGTGCCTTCAAAACCTTGTAAAAACTAGAAAGTTGGTTTCTCTATTTAATAATTTGTCATGCAATTGGTGATCTTTGGAAATTCACGCATACTTTAGAGTTGGTATGGTAGTATTATGAGGGTAAGTTTCATTTCCATCAAATAATACTTTCATTTTGTAATTTCTAAATCCTTATTATTCTAATGGATTTTGATGTTGGCATAATGCATTCTGAAAGTTTCATGTAGTTTGGCTTGATCCTTTTAAATTTGTTAGTTTGGAGAAATGAAAAACAGTTAATTTATGAATAATGTTTAGTTACTAAATACTAGTAATCAATTATCTGATTTTTTGGAAATTTTATCCTTAATATTACACTGTAAATATTTTGTTGTCTATAATTGTTTCAAATGGATGAAATTAACACTTTAACACAGGCCAACATAATGGAAAATTCCAACCCAATGCATAATCATATAATAAGTGAAGAAATATTTTAGCAACTCTTCAAAGATAAGAAATAGATGTTTAGAATCACTTTGTAAAGACTAAAACAAGTGAGAGAGCTTATAAGGTGGAGTGTAAGTACTACTATCTTGAGTTATTTGCTAAAAGTTCTAAAGGTAGAGCCTTATATTTAAGAAAGTATACCAACGTGTGTAATCAAAGAAGTTTATTATTAGAAGGTGAAACTTTTTTATTTTTTGCCCCTAATCTAATGAAAGATAAAAATGAAATGATTGTCATGATTTATCATGATGAAAAATTCAAGCATTTTCTTGAAAAAGCAATCATAAGGTATGAATATCCACTTTCAATTATGAATCATATAAAACTCACAATGTTTATTACGTCACTTTAACTAACATTGAAGATGCTTACTCGGAATCAGGAATGACATTTGCACTCAGGCCCAGTCTGACCTAGCCCAAAGTCAATGGACTTGATCCTAGTTGACTAAGCTTTAGGCTTAGCTTGAGATTTTTTTCATTTTAGCCATAAAGCTGGGCTTGGGCTTGAGCTTGAACTTTATGTCTTGTCCTAGCCTAAAGCCAAATGTGTTGAGTATAAATGATGTGGTTTTGAGCAAAACGATGTCATTTTTAAAATGATATTAATTTTTTTAATTAAATAAAGTTTCCATTAACATAGTTAAGTTATCCGAACATTACAATGAGTTTACAAAAATGGGTCAAATAACTAAAAAAATTATTAAATTACATTCCAAAAGTTACAAGTTCTATATGTTTCTAATTCCTATAAATAAGGTATGTTGAGCAGATTTTGCAACACTTATGTTTCGAATGCAGTTAATGATTTCTTCAACTAATTGATGCTTGTTTACTTCCTCACCCTCATAGATCCTGTTGGACCCCGAACTTTGATTGGACGTCAGAATTGTTAAATAAGGAAATTAGTGTTGTATTTGGGTAATATTGCAGTGATATTTGGGGGTTAAAGCGTGAAATGGGTTTTGTGTATGTAAGTAT
>JANZXV010000004.1:21585959-21597541 GCA_027576455.1 Erythroxylum roigii
AATAAGTTTTGATAAATGAATGAATATGTTTTGAATATGAAGGATTAAATGGATTCAGGAATTGATGAATTTCAATTTGGAAATTGGAATTACTTTGAATGTTGTGTAAATGAAAAAAAAATAAAGCGATATTAGTTAAGCTGCGATTCGGTTGTTTCGAGTTGGGCTCCGGAAACGGGTCCCAACAGATCCTCCTGTTCCTTTCTTTCCATAAATAATAGATTGTTGTTGTGAAAGTTGTTTTGTAAATTGCTTCATTTTGCACCTATTGCTTTGCAGTACTTATTATAAACCAATTTAAAGTTATTAGCCATTCATAAGAAGAACAATATTCTACTAGCAAATGTAGGATTATGCTCCACATAACTTTGGAATATCTGCATTGGAAGAACTAATGATCCCTGTCTTCTTTGGCTTCTTTACATAACATACATATTGGGTCAAATGAGCCAAACCATTTGTTATTGGTTTTGATTCTATTCTTAATAACCAATCAAGTGAACATTGATGTTTTGGGGTTTAAGGAGCTACACCTGTACAATCTTGTTTCCAAATGAAACTATCCTCACTATACTAATGGGTGATTTAGGGAAAATATTTAGTTAGGAAGTTGAATCCTCTAAAATTGCCACTACATCTTCCATCATGTATTAATAATGAAAGTCTAGTATTGAGAAGAACTTTATTGGTCAGTTAGGATATCTCACTTCTTAGGAAAAGGATATTGTACTCGAACTAATTGTCAAACCACACCTAAATATCTTCTCCATTACCCAGCCTGTTCTTGGCGCAAAGGTACACAACATTTCTCAATTTTAGCATATATGTGAAGATCCATTAGTATTCCCTAGTAATTGGCATTTGCAAGAATTTTCATTTCTCATATAATTTTCATGTATCTGTTTTATTCAAATGTCATTCTCGCCTACATATAGCCTCTAAATTCTTTTACATGGGATTACTTTGTGAATTTGAGGTATAGAAATTATCCCTAATCCTCCTTGCTTATTAGGAATTGTCATTTCACTCCATTTAACTTTAGCTTTCTTAAATTATCTTTTTTTCCAGACCATAAAAATGCCTTCATGATTCAATCAATCTCCATGATATGAGTGATCCAATGAACATAGAGATTTCCAAGGTCTAAAATAATCAAAGTAAACCTTGCAGCTAGTGATAGATATCTATTTTACCAAGCATTTATTCTAGATTTGAATTTTTCAATGAGTGAGATACAATCTAAATACTTGGGTTTTGCATGTGAAATTGGGACTCCAAGATACTTAAGTGGAAGAGTTTGTAACTGTATCTCTGAAATCCTAGATAACTCTTCATAATTCCTCACATCTTTATAACAAATCAAGCTACTTTTGTCTAGATTTACTTTCAGCCCTGACTAGGTTGAAAACATCTTGAGTAGATCCTTTAAGATCTTCACAGAATGAGCTTCAACACCTAATAAAAGGATCAAGTCGTCTACAGACATCAAATGGGTGAGCTTGTAATCTCTCCATTTATCATGAAAATGAAGCTTACCATTACATTTAATAAGCTTGTTGAGTATTCTAGATAACACTTCCATAACTAAGGTAAACGAATAAGGAGAAAGGAGGTCCCCTTATCTTTTTTCCCCTAGAAAAATTTAAAGGCTGAGTAGGGGCTTCATTAACAAGTATGCTTATTGAAGTAGACTGAAGGCACATCAAGATTCAATTCTTGAAGAGTGCACAGTATTCAAGTGCTTCCAAGCAAGATTAAATGAAATGCCAACTCACTATATCAAATGCCATATGAAAATCAATTTTCCAACAATAAATGTTGATGCTTTTCCCATAATTATATTCTTTCAATATCTCTTGCATTAGGAGAATATTATCTCCTACGGATCTCCCCTCAATGAAAGCTCCTTGTGCTGAATTCACCATTGTCTTTAAGGCTTTTTCAGCTTATTAGCAAGTAGCTTAGCGATTACTTTTTAAATCGTATTGTAGCATGAAATTGGCTTGTAGTCCACAAAGGAAGCGCGATTAAATTTCTTAGGAACTAGTCAAATGTAAGTTTGCTAATCTCCTTTAACATTTTACAAAAAGAAAAGTACTCCTGCATGAACAAGTTGCCAATTATCTCAAATGTTTATTGAAAAACTAGACAATGAACCCATTAGGTCTTGGTGCTTTATACGGGTGTAAACCAAACATCTAACTTCGTAGAAGATGTTAATGGCACAAAGTGAAGCAACTTAACTTTTAAATTGAAACCAATGCACAATGTATGGTAATTTTAAATTCAATTCAATTCACAAATCTTTTAGAACCACTTCAGGTTAAAGCTTGCAGAAGTTACCAATCATTTGGTAACTGTAAATTTAATGTATATATTTTAAGAAAATATTTTGAATCTAAATAAAAAATTTTCTTAAAACATATTAACAATAAGTTTCATGTTAGAATAAATGGCATTGAATTAAATGGAATATCTTATGAATAACAAGTTAACCAACTTGTTAAATGGGTGTATGAGAACACCAACCAAAGCAATAATCTTCACTTCGGAACATCAAATAAAGCATAGTTTTGGATTGTCCTACCCAAATGGTTTTCAACGAATGAAACCAAACAAACAAAAATGTTCTTAATTCAAAATTTAATATGGGTTTAATCGATGAATTTGGCAGATATCTTAGTGAGTCCATGATTTATAAAAGGGAAACTAAGTCTCTTTATTTTGGTATCAGATAAATTCCATAATTGAATTGCGAGTTGGAAAGCCTCATGCCTATTTTTTGTGAGACCCAAGATCCTAAATCAATCGGTCCTATTGGTTATACTTATTGGTGTTGCTCCAAAACCTTCATAACATTATTATGCAATGTCCATCGTTTTTATTATACTTTATTACCGAACTATCCACAGTCATTTTTATTATACTTTATTACCCAAACATCCATCATTATTATCCATAACGTTCATCACTTTATGATTATTATTATTATACCAAAAAATGTTTCTTTGCTCTTTAAGATTAACAACGTTCATCTCTCATATATACAACAAACGCACATACGTGACTCCTCTCTCCACGCTCACGCATCTATTCTATTTTTCTTGCCTATCACATATGCATCTACTTTGGTCAATATGATGCTTATCTATCTGCTGCATTCTTCTTCTTCTGTTTTTTCATTTCTTTAGACATGGAGATAGTTCCTACTCTACCCTTTAGAGTGCATCGAAGCTAATGAAGGAGGCGTTAACCCTGGGGTTGAATCCCGTTATCCTGCTGTATCGTAAAGGGGGAATTTTTGACTGTAGACAATGACTTTCATGATGCCTTGCATTTTAGATAAGTTGATCCAAGTTTTATTTGGAGTTATTTCATTATTTCACGAACAATCTAAGTCGAAAACTGTTGCATTCTTGCTACTGTTTGTCGAAAATTGTTGTGTTTTTACTATTGCATTTGTATTTCAATATAAGTTGAAATATTGTTTTGTTCTAGTCTGTTGTTTTTTTATTTTGATTTCAGACAAAAAAATTATGTTCTTTATGTTGTCTATTTATTTCAATGTAAGTTGTCTCTTTTCTAGATTCAGTATGTCATACTTCAACTTTCTGAATAAATATTTTTTATGGATTCTATTTTACTGATTCATGTATTTCAATCTATTGATAGTTATGTTATTGCTTTTCACTTGAAAATATAGTATGAAGCATTCCTTATTGTGTTACTAAGATTGCAGAAGAAAAATTCATGTAGTGGATGAATTCAAATCCAAATGTAACTAGTGGAGAATAAATTATGCCTTAATTGTGTTAGTCACACTCTAATGGATTAAAAAATTCAAGATATCATGTGGTATTAGTATAACGGTACGTAGTTTCAATGATTTGAAACAAGAATGACAGATAGAAATAATGAGGAGTTAAAGTAAGAAGTTTGACGGTAATGGCTAGTTATCTTTGATACTCAAATGTCACTGCATATAAAATGACAGGAAGAAGAATCTCCCTTTTCTCCTTTTTATCTATAATGTCAAATAGCAGTTATTTTTTATCTTACAAACTGCAAGAAGGAAACAAAAACAATAGTACTAGCATGCCCCTTATTGGTTGAGGAAGCATCATGATACTAGTAAAAGATCAAGTAGCATCAATAGCAAATACAATTACGATATTTATATTCTTGATCTCCTTGCCACCTTTCTTTACAATTTGGTCTCTATCTTGTCCTGATCTAGATTTGAATGGTTTCCCTAATGGTTTTCTCATCCCTACGAGGTTGATAAGAAAATATGTGTTCTAGGTAGGATTCACTAGTCAGCAAAAGCAAGATACATTGTCATAGGTAAAGCCAAAGTACATTTCTTTTAATAAAAGAATTTCTGAAGCCTGCCTTTTCTTGATGTATCTGTGCCTGATTCACTTTTGTTCATCAAAAAACATAGTGTGAACTCCCTGATGGTGTTAATGCATTTGTGCTTGATATTAATACTAGCATCCTGTTTCTTGCTTGTTTCTATGTTGCATTTAGCACCCAGATAACCAGATGAAGATATGACATTTAGCTTTGAAAACAATATTTTTCTCGATTTACTAAGGCTTGCTTATTGAAAAAGGAAAAATGATGCAAAGGAAGATTTTATGAAATACAAAGCTGAGGTTGAAAACCAATTGGAAAGGAAAATTAAGAGATTACGGCTTGATCAAGATGGTGAGTATTGTACTTTTTTTTACTGATTATTGTGAAAAAGTTTGGATTATTCATGAGCTTTTGGCCCCATATACACTTGAACAAAATGGAATAGCCGAGAGGAAAAACTGAACATTTAAGGATATGATGAATGCAATGTTAATTTCCTCAAGTTTACCTAATTTTAGGGGGGGGGAGCTATTCTCTCAGCTTGTTATGTTCTAAAGAGAGTCCATTATAAGAAACTAGATTGAACACCTTAAGAAATTTAGAAAGGTTATCCACCTAACTTGAGTTTTCACCTTAAGAAATTTAGAAAGGTTATCCACCTAACTTGAGTTTTTTGGAACTATAGGGGTGTCTTGCTAAGGTTGTTCTACCTAAACATAAAAGTAAGAAAATTGGACCTAAGACCATTGATTTTATTTTTGTGAGATATGTCTCTAATAGTGTTGCCTATAGATTTATGGTTAAGGAAGAGGAATCTAACACTTATAGACCAATTGTGGAGTCAATAGATGCAGTATTCTTTGAGGATATATTTCCTATGAAAGTGAGTTTGCAAGCTCTTAGAGAATCTATCCCTAGTTCTTCTACCAATGATGACATAGAGGAAGAGGAATTTTTAAACTAAGGACAAGTAAAAGAGCTACAGTACCCACCAGTTTTGATTATGACTTTATTAATTCTTTTGTGGTGAAAAAAACCCTGATGAGATAGATGATGTTTTTGTGGTCACTTATATTATTGAGGAAGATCCAAAAACTTATAAGGAAGTAATGAGATCTGTGAATATTACCCTTTGGAAGGAAGCCATAAATAGTGAGTTAGGTCTAATAAAACTTTTACTTGATCTACTTTGAGGGTGTAAGCTTTTGGAGTGTAAGTGGATTTTCAAAAAGAAATTGAGACCTAAAGGAACCATTGAGCGATTCAAGGCAAGACTTATGATTAAAGGCTTTAAACAAAAGAAAGGATTGTTTTTTTTATACTTACTCTCTTGTTACTAAAATTGCATTTATAAGGATGTTGTTTGCTATTCACTCAGTATTTAAGCCTCAAGTGCACCAAAAGGATGTTAAGACAACTTTATTAAATGGTGATCTTAATGAGAAAATTTATATAGTCCAATACAAAGGATTTAGAGTGTCTGGTCAGGAGCAAAAGGTGTGTAAGTTGGTTAAGTCTTTGTATGGACTTAAACAAGCTCCCAAATAGTGGAAAGAGAAATTTGAAAGTGAAATTTTCAAACATGGTTTCACCTCTTGTGATTCTGATTCTTGCATTTATGTGAAATCTGATGTCAATGGTTGAGTGATCTTAACTCTTTATGTAGATGATATGCTTATTTTTGGTACTAATGTATTTTTCATTGATATTACCAAGAGTTTGATAAAGTTTTCCTTTGATATGAAAGATCTTGGACTTATGGACTTTATTTTGGGAATCAAAGTTGAAAGGACTAACTCTGGTTTTAGGTTAAATCAAAGTCTTTATGTTAAGAAAAATTTGAATAAGTTTGGTTGCTATAATGTTGAATCAGTCAAGACTCCCTATGATGCTAGTGTTGCTTTAAAGAAAAATCTTAGTAATAGTGTAAACCAAGTTGAGTATGCCAAAATTCTTGGTAGTGTGATATTTTTGATGAACTATTCTCATCCTGATATTGCATACTGTGTGAGTAGACTTAGTAGGTATACTCATAATCCTAGTCAAGAGCATTAGAATGCATTGATTCGTTTGTTGAGATATTTGAAAGGTACAACATTATGGATTATCTTTTGGTAGTCATCCTCCTGTATTAGAGGGTATTCTGATGCTAACTAGGTTACTGAGAGTGATGATATGCACTCTACTAGTGGTTATATTTTTACCTTAGCAGGAGTTGTTGTGTTTTGGAAATCATCCAAGTAAATGTATATTGCGAGATCAACAATGAAAGCTGAGCTCATGGCTTTGGAAATGGCAAGATGGGAAGTTGAGTGGTTAAGGAATCTCTTAGCAGATATCTCACTTTGGGAAAAAACAATTCCTTCTGTATTCCTTCATTGTGATTCGCAGGATACCATTCATGTTGTCAAGAATAAGGTATATAATGGCAAAAGTAGAGATATAAAATTGCCTGTACTTTAATAAGACATGGTGTAATCTCTCTGGACTATGTTAAGTCAGAGAGAAACTTAGTGGATCTGCTTACAAAAGCTTTAAGTAGGAAACTAGTTTCAGAGCACGCTAAAGGGATGCGGTTAAGGCCAATTGTATAGTAACCTCGTGATGGACACCTGTCTTAGAAAATCAAGTTCAATGTGTCAAACGAAGTTATGTGGTGACTACTTACTTGTACATTGTTTGTGGAACAATACTGAGATATATTCAGTTGTTGAATAGTGTCCCTAGCATGACTTTATTACATTTGATGAGATTGGATTGTTTAATCCTTAATGAGTTTAATAGCCTAAGTTTGGGTGGAATGAGCAGTACACACTTGATGGGCTCCCCTACGTGATTATGGGAGGCTAGCCACCTCCTATGAGAGTATTTAGGCTATCTCTCTAAAGCGATCATGAGACCAGGGTATTTTGAGGCTATTTATTTCTCTAGCAGGTTCTGTCTTCGATTTTCTTAGACACCAAATTCAAGAGTTAGTTCACCTAGTTGTTCACCTATCTTTCTCCTAAATTGTTACAGTTTGTTTATCAAGTTTTGGACCAAGTGGGGGATTGTTGGTGTTGTTCCAAAACCTTCGTAACATTATTATGCAACGTCCATCGTTTTTATTATACTTCATTACCCAGATGTCCACAATCATTTTTATTATACTTTATTAGCCAAACATTTATCGTTAATACCCATAACGTTCATTACTTTATGATTATTATTATAGCAAAAAATGTTTCTTTGCTCTTTAAGATTAACAACGTTCATCTCTCATATATACAACAGACGCACATACGCGACTCCTCTCTCAACACTCACGCATCTATTCTATTTTTCTTGCCTCTCACATACGCATATGCTTTGCTCCAAACGACGCACATCTATCTGTTGCATTGTTCTTCTTATGTTTTGTCTTTTCTTCAGTCACGGAGACAGCTCCTACTCTACCCTTTAGAGTGCACCAAAGCTGAAGGAGGAGGCGTTAACCATGGGGTCAGATCTCGTTATCCTATCACATCATAAAGAGAGAATTTTTTACTTAGCATAGTGTTTTTCACAACGTCTTACATTTTAGATAAGCTATTACAAGTTTAATTTGATGCTATTTCATTATTTCGCTAACAATTCTTTCATATGTAATGAATAGCTCCAGTGAACAAATGGATCAAATATACGTGCAATTTCTATGGAATGGAGCTAATCTTCACGTGAAACTGCACTTGGTCTCCTAAAAGAGTGTCAGAAAACTTTGGTTAAAAGTGGACTTAAATTTGGATCAATGAGCATCTTTAACATGGCATTCCTGATGTAGTTAGTGTGGAAACCAGAAAGAGATGAGGACATTTATGGAAGCGGCTACTATTGACCAATTATGCGAAAGGAGACTCATTTTTAAGTTGTCAAATCTCTTATGAAAAGGTGTACTATAGGTTAGGAATATACTAGCGTTTTGTCTTAAATGGAGCTTTAGAAACGAGAAGATGGTAAGGTGATGGCTTGATGACTGGGTGAAGTGTGGACCTTTAATAAATTCCCTTATTGGTCTTTTTTGTCATGAAGAGGTTTTGGCTCTAGCGCATGATGACGCAGTTGAAGATGGTTACACATAAATTCAGAAACCTCTTACCACATCAAATTGTGAAGATGGTTACAACAAATCAAGTAGGCTCTATGTACAGGTAACGGGAATCATAATGCTAGTGGTTTTTTCTCTGCAGGATCAGTTGTGAAAGTTTTATCCTTTTATAATCAACTTGTAAACGAGGTAAAGCATAGGTTAGATCAAACAAATTATGAAAGCTAACCTGTAAAAGTGTCAACAACTCGCAAATAACAATTAAGCCTTCAGAAAATTGCCCACAAAGCTTCTCAACAAGAGAATTTTAGTAAAGGCGTGGGATTGGTGTCCCAGATGTTACACTGCAAGAGAAAACATACTGCACCTTCTTCGAGACTGCCATTTCTTAGTTTTGGTAGGGAAAAATTTTCTACCAACTCCCACTCATTCTGTATTCTTCAATCTTAAACTTTATTGATTGGTTATACCTTAATCCAAGGAGTCAGGATCCTCTGTCCATTTTACCCTGTCCCATGAATCTCAGTCATCTTTGTGAAATCTAATTCCATATATATATAAGCATTATATTTTTTATAATGCTTTTATTAACTTTTATAATGTTATTTTTGAATTAATTGAATTAGATTACCTCAAGGATAGAAAGTTTGTTCTATTTAAGTGCAAATGGTTTAATCGTGGTCAAAAGGGTGAACATAAATGTGAATGGTAATGTTACTAGCTTCAATATTAGTAACACTTGGTATGAAAATGAAACATTTGTTAAGTCAAAATGATTTTACGTTCAATAATTTTGATGAAGACCAAATAATAATAAAAGAGGAAAGTGAGACAGAAGACAGAAAGAAAGTGAGACAGAAGACAAACAAAATGAGACGGAAGCGCAAAGCCAAAAATGAGACGAAAGCGCAAAGACAAAAGTGAGACGGAAGCGCAAAGACAAAAATGAGACGAAAGGAAAGCAAAATGAGACAGAAGCGCATAGACAAAAAATGAGACGGAAGCAAAGCAAAATAAGACGGAAGCGCAAACTAAAACTGAGACGATAAAATGAGACGCAAGAACCAACACCACGTCGGATGTCTAATCAGCTTAAGTTAGTTACAGAACTCAACTGAATAACTGATTCTTCAAAGATCAAGAAACAAGAAGAAAGAAACAGTTATCAAGACGCGGTTGAAGACGAAGGCTATAAATACGAGTCGGAGTTGAAGACTGCAAAAGTTAGAGATTTTCGAAAGAGTTAGTGAGATTCAAAAAGCTAGAAATTTCATTGTGCTAAACGTAGAGCTACTCTTATCTGTAACAAGGCTCTAAACATCTTTCAGTTGAAAGAAGAAAAGCAGATAGCTTGAAGAGGCTAAGTGTGAAAGAATAATTGTTGTAAAAGACCTGAAGAGGCTCGAAGTCAAAGAATACTTGTAACTTTGCGAAGTATAATGAAATCTCAGAAAGATCTCGGAGGACTGGACGTAGCTCACGGTTTGGGATGAACTAGTATAAATCTGCCGTGTCGACTCTCTCTCAACTCTCAACTACTACTTTTACTATTTCATTCAAGCATTTAGAAAATAAATTGCAATACTTCATACTACTATATTTCAATAGTTTGAGAAAAAGCAAGTTTTAAAGAAATTCTTAAAAAAGGGGATCATTGAAAAAGAATAGACAATTCAACCCCCCTTCTTATGCATTTGTATATCGAGTATTAAGTATATATTAACGTGTGATTTACTTCAGAAAGGTCATACAATCATAAAACAATAGGGAGGACCCTCACCGCTGAAGGAAAATGTTTAAAAATACGAATGACAAGATGAAAGAAAATGCAACAAAGTTATACTGAAGATGCAGTGAAACCCGTATAGTGGGACTACAAGTCAAATGAAGGTTCTTCATTACAATGAGTTCTCGAACTTCAAAGATGATCATGAATATCAAAACTTCCTTTGAGGAAACTATATTGGCAAACTGTCTCAGGTTGCGTTCCCTTCAAAGCATGTAAATACAAGTTCCCAGTACAAGGATACGAATATGAAAATCCGATGTCAAACATGTGTTTTGAGTGGATATTCTATATATAATGTCTATGAGAGAGACAGTCGAATTAGACCAAGAAGTTTTAGCAGTAACGTAATCCCAAATGGAGTTGTTAAAGGGGCATTCAAATAGAAGATGGCTCCGTGATTCGTCATGCATTGAGCATATTGAACAAGATTTATCCATATGCAAGTATGGCAGTCGATTAGAGGTGGATAACTTACACTGTATGGCCAACCAGAAGATAAATGAGGTTTTGGGAGTTAAAACCTTACTCCAAACCATCTTAAACAAGGGAACTTTGCCACCATGTTTGCGTAACAAATTAACCATGGTTTTGTTGGTAAGATTCTTTAGTGGAATATCCCTCTTGAAAAAAATGTTGGGAGAGTGTATATCAAGGGAATATCTAGGTTGGAGGTGTTGCAAACTACGTGGAAAATTCCAGGAATTTTCATTAATGAATGAGCAGAGCCTCATATGCCGAGAGTATAAAGAGGAGATACACAAGTGCAAAGGAGAGCGGATCAGTGGACCTCAACCTGATCAATTATCATTCCAGAGGGAGACCAATCTTCCATTACTGTAACATCCCGCTTCCCATACTAAGGGTTAAAACCCTAAGATACGATACATGTGAGATCAATGATAGACTAAGAAAAATGCATGTCATGCTCATGCATATTGTTAGCATACACAAGTGAATTTAAATTTTGCACACGTTAAAAAGACTGTACATGCATTCATTGACAATTGCTATAAATGTGATCATGTGAGAATTGTGAATTAATTGTATTGGAAAAAATCGATGTGGAGAATTTATGTATGATTTAGAATTTTTGGTGAATTGAGGGGAAATTTTTCGAAAATGTTAAGTGTTATTATACTAGGAAAGATGCTACTTGGGTAAGTAAATTGATAAATGGAAATAAAAAAATAAGAGTGAAATGACATTGAAGAATTTTATTGATGACTTTAGAATTAGTAAGAAAATGATATTGAAAATTGGGAGACAATTGTAATAAAAATATTGGAGTTGGTTAGACTAGTTAAATGAGAACTAGTTAAAGCCTTAAGAGATGGATGAGTGACAAGTGTCACATGTAAAGTTGATCTTAAA
>JANZXV010000004.1:21718781-21737110 GCA_027576455.1 Erythroxylum roigii
CCATTCACCCCAATGACCAAGAGAGAACTACTTTCACATGCCCCTATGGTACCTTTGCATATCGAAGAATGCCATTTAGGTTGTGTAATGCACCAGCTACATTTCAGCGTTGTATGACGGCGATCTTGTCGGATTTTATTAAAGAAATTATGGAAGTATTCATGGACGACTTTTCCATTTATGGGCTAACATTTGACTCTTGTTTAGCTAATCTTGCAAAATTTTTGAGCAGGTGCGAAGAGGTTGATCTAGTGCTTAGTTGGGAGAAGTGTCATTTTATGGTACATGAAGGGATAGTCCTAGGTCACTTAGTCTCCAATCGTGGAATAGAAGTGGATAAGGCTAAAACTGAAGTGATAGCGAATCTGCCTCCACCGACTTCAGTCAAGGAGATTAGAAGTTTTTTGGGACATGCAGGCTTTTATAGGCGTTTCATTGAAGATTTTTCCCATATAGCAAAGCCTTTGACTAATTTGTTGAGTAATGATGTGTCATTCAATTTCGACCAATCTTGTGTTGAAGCTTTTTGCAGGATTAAGCAAGCCTTAACCTCGCCACCTATTCTTTAACCCCCGGATTGGTCCCTTCCTTTTGAAATCATGTGTGACGCTTCAAATTATGCTGTGGGAGCTGTTTTACACCAAAGAAGGAACAAGGTAGCCCATGTGATCTATTATGCGAGCAAGACATTGGATGATGCCCAAATCAATTATGCCACGACTGAAAAGGAATTGCTAGCTGTAGTCTTTGCAGTGGATAAATTCAGGTCATATATCGTGGGCTCAAAAGTAATTGTCTACTCAGATTATGCCGCCATTCGCTATCTACTTGTGAAAAAGGAGGCTAAACCAAGGCTTATCAGATAGGTCCTTCTACTTCAAGAATTCGACCTTGAGATTTGTGACAAAAAGGGAGCTGAGAATTAGGTTGCGGATCACCTCTCGAGGCTCACTACAGATCAAAAGGACTGCCTTCGAGAAGATCCACCGATCAATGACTCTTTCAGTCACGAGCATTTGTTTTGCTGTGCAGATTTACCAGAATTGTGTTATTCATTACACAAAATTGATGCAACAACATTACAAGTTCCGTGGTATGCTGACTATGTGAATTATCTTGTTCCAGGAGTCTTGCCACCCGAATTTACTTTCCAGCAGAAGAAGAAGTTCTTTTCGGAGCTCAAGCATTATATATGGGAGGAGCCTTTTCTTTTTAAGCGTTGTGGTGATGGGGTGATCCGCAGATGCTTACCAGGTGAAGAAGTAGAAGCTGTCCTGAATCACTGCCATGCATCCCCCTATGGAGCCCATTTTAGTTCTAAAAAGACGGCAGCAAAGGTTCTCCAAGCGGGATTCCATTGGCCTACATTTTTTAAGGATGCAAGAAATTTTGTGCAAGCATGTGACAAATGCCAGAGAGCTAGAAATATCTCTCGAAAACATGAGATGCCCCTTAAAGGAATTTTGGAAGTTGGAACTTTTTGACGTTTGGGGGATAGATTTCATGGGACCACTACCGTCTTCTCTTGGCAACAAATATATTCTTGTGGGGATCGACTATGTATCCAAATGGGTGGAAGCAATCGCTGCACCAACCTGTGATACCAAGGTGGTCATTAGATTCCTCAAGAAAAATATTTTCACCAGGTTTGGCACTCCTCGGGCAATTATTAGTGATAGGGGAAGTCATTTTGTCAACAGCTCATTTGCAAATCTTTTGAAGAAATATGGGGTGTACCACAAGTTATCATTGGCCTACCATCCTCAGTCTAATGGGCAAGCTGAAATTTCAAATAGGGAGATTAAGAGCATCTTGGAGAAAACAGTAAACACCTCAAGAAAAGATTGGTCTTTGAGGTTAGATGATGCTCTCTGGGCCTATAGAACAGCATACAAGACTCCAATCGGGACTACTCCATTTAGACTTGTGTATGGGAAGTCGTGCCACCTTCCAGTCGAATTAGAGCACAAAGCATATTGGGCTGTT
The DNA here is from genome assembly GCA_027576455.1 of Erythroxylum roigii. Classification (NCBI taxonomy): domain Eukaryota; kingdom Viridiplantae; phylum Streptophyta; class Magnoliopsida; order Malpighiales; family Erythroxylaceae; genus Erythroxylum; species Erythroxylum roigii. The sequence continues at coordinate 21,720,768 of JANZXV010000004.1, forward strand.
CAGAAGCTTAATTTTGACTTCAAGGCAGCTGGAGAAAGGCGTTTGCTTCAGTTGAATGAGTTGGAGGAGCTTCGCTTGGACGCTTATGAGAATGCTCGAATCTACAAGGAAAGAACGAAGAGATGGCATGATCAACATATTATTCAAAGAGAGTTCAAGGAAGGAGACTTGGTCTTGCTATTTAATTCGCGACTCAAGCTATTCCCAGGAAAGTTAAAGTCGAGGTGGTCGGGACCGTTCAAAATTGTTAAGGTTTATTCTCATGGTGCGGTAGAAATTGAGGATCCTAAAACTGGAGTATTTAAGGTTAATGGGTAGAGGTTAAAGCCTTATGTCGCTGGATTTCCAATAGAACAAGGGATCACTCAATCCCTCTCCAACCCTGACCCTTGAGAAACCACTTTGCCAAGTCAAGCTACGGACTTTAAATTAGCACTTCTTGGGAGGCAACCCAAGTTTCACACCTTAGTTGTTTTCATTTATTTTATTTTGTTTATCCAAAATTCACGTTCCTTTTTGTTTTAATTGCAGGAAATTGGGCCTGACAAGCGAATTTCGATGGGACGAACTACATTTCTGAAGAAAATGATCCAAGCTCATTACAGGGAAGTTCGTGGTGCCTCTTACTCATAACTTAGCATATTGTTGACTTTTGCGACTATTTGTGTTTGAGTATGATTTGCAGCATTTCTTAATTCGCATGCGTCATTGCCGACATTCTTTTTGTCCCTAACTATGCATATTCATGCTTACTTACCTCCTTCAAATTGTGCCTGCATACCTTGACATTGAGGACAATGTCCTATCTGAGTTTGGGGGGTGAGCATTAAATTTTTCAATTTTTCAAAAATTTTCAAAAAACAAAATTTCATCAATTTTTCAAAAAAATTCAAAAAAACAAAAAAATACAAAGAAATACAAAAAAACAAAAAATTACCATTAGTTTTCATTTTTTTATATATAGTCATTTTTCTTGCATAGTTAAACTTCATTAAGAAAATTTGATCTTTAAAGGTTTTGATTTTGGCCTCACTTTTGGGAAATTGAGAATTGCTTGGAACCTAATTGGGTTTACCTTTAGAAGGTTTGTGGATAGAATGTTCCGGATTAGTGCTCGGTTTCCAATTGTTTAATCATACTCATATTCTTTGATTTGAGTCTTTCCATCCATTTTATTTGAGTTTTGATTATCCATTAAATTTTTAGGCAAGTTGGAATCTAGTGAGATCTCGCCAATCCTAGAACAAGTTCTCTAAACCTATCGAGGCGAAATGTGAGCACAAATTTAATAAGGAAGTGATTAAGGCATTTTCTTTGAATTATGAACCACAATCCAATTTTGGCTTAAAATAACTCTATTTCCCTTTAGAGCCAAGTTGAGCCTAAGTAAAATTTCTATTTCTTTGGCACCCTCATTTAACTAAGCCATAAGCCAAGCAATCCTTACCTTTCATGTGGAAATGATTATTTAGGAGTAGGATATGTGGGGGGTTGAAAAAAATAAAAAAAAATAAAAGAAAAAAACAAAAAAGAATACAAAAAGAAAAAAACGAAAAAAGCAAAAAAAAAAAAGAATAAGGGAGCAAGCAAGTGAGGATTTTGTAGGTTATTGCCCCTAGTATACAAGAAACTGAGTTTGGGGGAGAGTCAATTATTTGAGACTTGGGAATTCATTGATATTGAGTTAAGCCTTGAGATTGTTATAGTTTTTTTTAATAACATATTGTCATGTTTGAGTTTTGTAATTCTGTATTAAAAAAAAGGTGGCTTTCTTCCTTGTTTCCATGGTTTTTACTTGCTCTAAAAACAAAAACAAAAAAAAAAAGAAAGAAAAAAAAGGAGATCTTGAATAATTGTTTCCATTTCATTTGAGCTTTTATTATCCTTTTCTTTGGTCTAAGCCGAGTTTAAACCCCAATGACCCCATTACAACCCTAATAAGGCCTTTTGATCTTTTAAGAAGGAGTGCTAAAAATTAGTGGAGATGGGATGGAGAATTTTTGCCTATGGGATTGGTTAATTTGATAATATCTTTAGAGTCTCTTGAGTTGTAAATTGCCTTTGAGTTTATTTGGTTTTTCGCTACTCTTATGAGTTGGTTGGTTTCTAATAAGACTTGAATCAAGGAGTCTGTGTTTGAGCGAGCATTGGTATCCTTGCACTATGAAGGTGCGTATGGTTTGATAAGTGGCTAAAGGTAAATTTTAATGTACTGCAATTATGAAAATTCCAATTGTTGAGTGTTCCTTAATCTATTTTGAACAAATTTTCTTAATTTTTCTTAGGGACAAACAAAAGTTTGAGTTTGGGGGCATTTGTTGGATGCATTTTTATCATTAGAATGAGTGGCATTTTCTCTTAATTTCTGGATTAATCATTGGGTTTTATACATATTTTACCTGCTAAATTGCTTAGTTCACCTGAATTTGCATTTATAATTGTTCATGTTTAATTTGTAGGAAATGCACTTGATATTAATTATAAAAGACCACAACAGTCCAAGGAAAATGTGGGTAGAAACAGTAGTCCAAAACAGCAAGTAAAAAGGAGCAAAACGCAAAAGGGAACAAGAAGAAGCACACATCATAAACGCCAGCCCAAAACGCAATCAGAGGAGAGCAGGCTACCAGGAGCTACAAAATTCACGCACAGCTCCAAAGAGGACAGCTAGCTAGAGGTGGAGGCGTGAACAAACAGGGAAGCTACCAGTAAGAGGACACACGATGCATGCAACTGGAGGAGAAAAATAAACACACGCCAGCTCCAAGAAAACAAATCACGCATGCAGAAAACAACCCACCACGCCGACAGAAGAAACACAAGAGTATAATGGACAGGAGCAAAAAAAATTGTCTAAAAAGCATGCAAGAGAGACCCCACCAGGGAGAGCTCCAAGAGACCCACTACGTTACATACCCAAAAAAAAGGAAAACAACAAAAACGTAGGAAATTAGCGACTAAAAAGTACCGACGGAACAGAAAACGTAGGAAATTAGCGACGGAATTATGATTTCCGTCGGTAAAATCTACGTGAAAAATTTAATTTAGCGACGGAGAATAAAACGTAGCAAATTAGCGACGGAAAATGTATTTCCGTAGCTAAAATCGACGTGAAAAAATTTATTTAGCGACGATTCTAATTTTCCGTCGCTAAAAATGAAGGGAATTCGTCCCACTAATATTGGCGACGAAATTTAGGGACGGTAACGTGTCCGTCGGTCAATTCATTTAGCGACGGAACATAAAGCATAGCAAATTAGCGACGGAAAATCTATTCCGTTGCTAAAATCGACGTGAAAAAATTTGGTTTAGCGACGATTCTAATTTTCTGTCGCAAAAAATGGAGGAAATTTGTCCCGCCAATATTAGCGACGGAATTTAGGGACGGTAAGTAAAGTGTAGCAAATTAACGACGGAAAACTTATTTCCGTAGCTAAAATCAACGTGAAAAAATTTTGTTTTGCGACGGTTTAAGTTTCCGTTGCACTAAAAGTAGCGACCGAAAACCTATTTCCGTAGCTAAAATCAACGTAAAAAATTTTGTTTACCGACGAGTCTATTTTCTGTCGCTAAAAATAGAGGGAAGGTGGGAAATAAAGGCGGTAAAATAAAATTTAAAAGTTCTGACAAAAATTTCCGTCGCTATTTTCGTCGGTAAAGTCATATGTGCTTGGGTTGGGCAGTAAGGACATGAATGTAAGGCCCATTCCCTGGGTTGTGTACAGATAGCATATTTCCACGCATCGGTTAAGTCTTCAAAAACACCGTTCATTTGAGTAAATGGTTCCATAAATGTTTGAATAACATGAACTGCTTCGGTGGTGATTGGTGCTTTGTATGATGAAACCATAATCATTTGCGGTCCTTTATAATTAATCTTGAGGAGAGAGTCGTTGCTTACGCGCTGACACTGGATAAAAACTCCTTCTATACAATTCAAATTAAACTAATTGATTAGATCCTAACTGAACTTGTGTCTTGGAGGTGCTTCGAGTGGTGGATAAGCTCCATTGCTGATTCCAACTTGTATATAAGCTATCTTTGGTACAAGAACAGCTGCATCATTTGATGGTTCTTTGACTTCAAAAATGGGATAGCTACTATACATTTTAATGTAGATCTCTCTGTCCTTTGCAAATCTATCCTTATATGCTTTGATGGCTTGAATGAATCCAAGAGGGAATTCAGATAATAAACTCATACTTTGAAGATAGATAGTGTCAATTAATCCACTTTGAAATAATAGGTAGGTCGCTAGTGGTTCTACTCCAGGGAAGACCACTGCTTTGGGTCCAAAACGGCCTCTATTTTGTGGGTAGTACTGAAAGATCTTCATTTCTTCTGTCCACTCATTTAATGCTTGAAAACAGTCACAGAAGGCTGTTGACGTAATCAGTTTCGCTCCTTCCGTAATAGTATCTTTCATAGGTAGAGAGTTGATTATTTTTAGGTCAATAGATGATTTGTCAGGGATTTTGCCCAGTACTTGCATGTGAGAGGTTGAAGTAGAACTGCTTGCAGGGGTCGTCAAAGCGGTCTTATATTGAGGTCTTAGTGGTGGATGCTAAAATTCGGAGAATGCCTTTTCTGCTTCAGCTCTAGTGGGAAAACTTTTATGTAAAATTCCTTTCTTTCCAGTAATATGGATTGCTGCTTGATGCCATTCCTCATATAGTCCTGCCATGGGGCCATTATAGATTACAAATACTTTGGAGTCCTTGTCATGGTGTTTGGGAATAGGTGTAATTTTGGTAGGTATAATGGTCTGGACAGGTGTAGGTGGTGGTGGAAGTGTAGTTGGTTTTGGTGTTGGGACTGGTGTAATAGTAGCTGAGTCTTGTTCTTGTTCTTCAAGGAGAGCAATAGTGGTTTCAAGGCGGTTTATTTCTTTGGTGACTAAACCGATTTTTTGTTGTAATTCTAATAATTCAGTCTTTTTGATTAGTAAGGTATCCTTAAGTTGTTTAATGGCTACTTCCATTCTCGAGTCAAGATATCTGCAAGAAAATTGTTAGCAGATTTTATATATTATACTTGAAATGTATATTGTAGTAATTCTATTTGCCATCTGATAAGACGACCTTGATTATAATTGGATCCAATGTTGTATCGTATGAATCCACATAAATATTTTGAATCTGTTTGAACTGCAAATCCAACTGGTAAGAGATCAACACGCCACTTTCTCATTGTCTTGAGACAAACGAGTGTTTCTTTTTCATGAACTGGATACTTCATTTATGCTTGATTGAAAGTGCCATTGATATATTTACATAATAAATATTTCTTTTGATTGGGTGGTCTTGCCAAAAGACAACCTGCCCATGTGTCCATACTTGCATCAATTTGTACTAGTAGTTGATCATTTGGGTGATAATGATAAAGAGAAGGGAGATTTTTACATAGTTCCTTAAGTTTACAAACAGCTAGAGAATCTTTCGAGTTCCTTTGCAATTGTTGTATAGTACTACATTTCTTTTGTAAACATCGGCGTTCTTTAGCTAAATTTTTTAAAAAGCCTTAATCAGATATGTAATTTAATAGACCTAAAAATTGTTGTACTTGAGTTCTATTAGTCAATTTGTCATGAAATGAATATAATTTTTTCAATATATTAGGTTGTAATTTTAAATATCCTTGATGAAATTCAATACTTAAATATTCAATAGTTTGTAGGGCTATTTTTGCCTTTTTCTTACTTAAAATGAGACCTTTATCTTTACATCGTTGTAAAAATATTTAAACCTTTTTATAATGATCAATTTTATCTTGATTAGAATAGATTATAATATCATCTATGTATACAAGAGGATCTAAGGGATTATCACTACATACAGAATCTAATAATGTTTCTATTTCGGATTGAAGAGAAGTATTGTTAAGTAGATAGAATTGTAGTTTATTTATTTGATCACTAATGACTCTCAACTGTTGAAAATAAGCTGTATGATTGTTAGGATTTATTTTGTTTAATATATCCTACTTATTTTAAGTTTTGGCATTTTTATTGTTTTGGAAACTTTTACTTGGCTGATGTGGCAAGGGTGTTAGGGCTGCTGGCGTTGATATATATATATGTGTATAAGTTGTTGTCGCAGCTCTGGGTTTTTTAGTCGATTGATTTTTGTGGCTGCTTGTCATTGTTCTTTCATATATAAAAGGCTGCCGCACTATCAAGTTTTGATATAGTTGAATATCGTGTGTGACAAGTTGCTTTTTATTACTGTGTGCTGTTGGTTGCGACTTTGGTTTCTCTATTAACCTATTACCTAGTTGCTTTGATCTACAGATGCCCATGTCAAGTCTCTGTCCGCGGAAAGGGGTTTTCATCGTTAGTTCAGCTCATGTACATCCAATCGCTTAGAGGACGCACATAGGCCATAGCAGCACAAGTTTCAACCGTATAGGTTTCGTAGATTAATTTTCAGCAAGTGGTCTTATGGTGTAGCTGATGCTGGAGAGTCACGTTGATTGGATCTTGAAAGGTGCAGTGGTGTTGACGCCTATCTTGTGTTGGTGTGATCAGTTGGTGCAACAAGAGATGACTATGGTTTGATCTTCAGTAATTAAATTAATAGTGATTTATTGTTTTCATTGTTTGCTGGTTCTTATTACTTTGATAGATTGATAGGTAAAGGTCTTGTGAGTACTGCTACTTGAATTATCTGTGACTAATTTCAGAATTGGAATTAGTAGTTTATTAAGTTTAGTTGTTAGTGTTATTGAAGTAGAAATAGTTAGCAAAATCCTCTGACGAGGTTAACACGAGTTGGTCGTGTTATTGGGCGTGAAAACTTTCACGGGTAGTTAGTTTGTGGGTTGGTTACATAGATTGAGTCATCCGGGGTCGATCAATCTTTGTAATTTTTGTGAACTACAGTGAAAGAAATTAATCTGGGTGAGGGCCCCGCAGACATAGGCAAGTTGGCCGAACTGCGTTACCAAACGTCGGCGTTTTATTTTCTGGTATTGCGCGGTTGAGAGTGCGTATTTATTCGTGCTAAAGAGTTTATTTTGGATAATCTGCGAATTTATAGACAATTAAGTTATTACAATATGTATACCTGATGGTCTACATACTTAATCTTATCTAAAACAATTTGTAAGAATATTAAGAGGCTCTTAAGAAACTTTCTTTAGATCAGGGACATGACTACAAAACCATATACTGAAGTAAGTTGGAAGGGTATATGTATGCCCAAGCTAGAAGGTGGACATGGAATTAGACCCATTAAATAGGTAAATAAATTATTAATGACTAAAAGGCTCTAAAGAATCCTTATTAATAAGGAGTCATTATGGATAAGATGGGTAAATGAGCATTAGTTAAAGATTGAAAACATTTGGACGGTGAAATCTAAGAAAGATACTTCTTGGAGTATAAGGCAGATTGTCAAACTTAGAGAACTCATATAACTTATAATTCAATACAAGATAGGAAGAGAGGAGTCCTTGGTTATGGACAGAAAATTGTAGCACTCTTGGGCCTCTAAATCTTCATCTAAACTACCCTAATAGTAGGCTATTCTATTCTTCTAATTATAGAGTTAATGTTTTGATTTAAGGTAGCAACTGGAATAGTAAAATAAATGCTTTTTTTTTTTGCTTATATGGATCTTTTGTAATTGCTATCCTAATAAGATCGAAGAATTGGGAACATGCAAACAAGGTCAGAAAAGAAAAACAATTGTTTCTATCAACATCTCTCAACATTATTATAAACATATTAGCCTTACTTATGTACTGCAATGATCATATAATTAAACTTAATGGCAAATTAGTTGAAATAGTTAGGGAAGATGAGGGATAAAGGGTTAATTCCTCCTCAATGACTTTATTAGTTTAAAAGTTAACTACAATAGGGTAAAATGTATGTTTCTTGCCCTTTATGAAGGAGTGAGATCTGGGTTCTGTCTAAAGAATTTATAGCCATACATGACTTCTACATGCTCCTTTAGTCCTAAGCCCATTTATTATTTGTATAAAATTGTTCCAGTGGTGCCAATTAGCTATTAAATTAAGTTATCTGGCATATAAGTACAACTTGTTCCCTATTGCTACATGGTGATTGGACTGTAATGTCTCTTTATTTTTTCAATGGAAAATCTAAAAAATGACTGGTGCTTTGAATTTTTATAGAACTATTTTCCCTCTTACTCCTTTAATCTACCATAGCAGGATATAATTCTTTGACTAGGGAAATCATCTGGTAATTTTTCCTATGATTTATGTATAGACATTATTAGAGCTTTAGCAATTAAAGTCAACTGATATACAACTAATTGGAATAAGTTTGTTGTCCTTAAAGTCTCATTTTTGCTATGGCTTGTAGTCAAAGAAGAGTTATCAACACTATACATGATTAAATATAACTATTTCAATCTAACAAGTCTTTTATGTGGCCTCTATTTAGCTTCAACTAAATTCATAAAAAATCTTCTATTTCAATTTCCTTATTCCAATCATCTGTGGAGGAATATACTAGCTAATAAAATTTATCCTGCTAGTATTCTGAATGGAATACAATAGTGCAACAGTGTTGTAGATTAACCATCATCATCAACACTTAGTTGAAGTCCCGTTGAGGCACAGGGTCTAGGGTTTTATAGCTTAACATATTTCACTAAATAAGATCTGTAGCTTAACCTATTTCACTAAATATGATCACTTGCTATTTAATATTGCTCTTAAATGCATCGTGTACTCTATCTGGTGTGAGAGGAATCACTGATACTACTCTTCTAAAGTCATAAGTCAAAGGAATATTATATGGATAAGGCAGATAGTTTTAGTAAGTGGAACAAACTTAAAGTTTTCCTAATGTATATAAGATTAAGGGAACATTTAATTAAGTACTTATATATTTATAAACTTGATTCTTTTATGTTTAATAGGGTCAATTAGCTTATGCTTATAGACAACTTTCCCTTCTTTTCTAATGTGATATTTACTTCTTTTGAGTAACCACAAGAAAAGCTTATATTGATTCATCTACCGTTTATATTTGGTTATTCCTTTCAAGTCTTACTTACCTTCATGGATACATCATTTGGGAAATTTATGTCATAATTCTAGCGCTTTCAAACATGTATTTTAGGTTTTCTTTCATTGAAAATGAGTTAACAGGGAGGGTTGACGATGAAGGTTATTAAGTTATCATTATTTATTTTGCTTCTACGATCAAATTTGTGGTGAAAGTTTATTAGGGTAAAATCATATTGGCAACCTAAAAGAAATGAGGGTTAATTTTTCATCCCTCTTAACATTAACATAAGGCACCTCATATACGTAAGTAGACTTATTTCATCATAGTTAACAAGATTAACATCTACTGTGATAGTTTTAAGTGTCAGATGAGACTCTCTCTAAATAATCTTTTTTCTTAAAGTTTTAGAAGAAACATGTGTGACCATAGGTCAGCTTTACCCTACCTCTTGTGTCTCTTTTCTTCGTCCTAGATAGTCTGCCACCTAAGAAATATATAGCCCTTCATAGACCTATTTAAGTTCATAAAGTCCCTCATATAAGCTCCTAAGTTGTATAATTTGAATGATAGACTTGAGCGAAAGTAGCTAGGGGAGAGGTCAGTTTAAGCTTTAATGAGAGAAGACAGTTAAACAATATCTTGCCTATACACAAGCCTTACTGGATTATATAAATCTACTTACTCATAAGGAATAGCTATTAGATAAAGAGTTGTTGTTAGAAGTTAAAACCATCAATCAACAACTTTGCAAGTTTCGCCCTATTGTTTTTATTTTGATTATTGTTGCTAACTCCTAATGTTTATAATTACAAATATGCTTTAATTTATGTATGTAGCTTTCCAAAAGGGATTCCTCTATCTAAAAGAAGAGGGAGGCATCTTATAAAGTATTACAAATCTAATAAGCTATTGACGCCAACCCCTTTATAAATGTTGATGTAAAAAATGAGCTAAAAAAGGAAAGTTTCCACGATACAAATCCATACTAAACAACTTTAAGGGGAATAACTATTAATAATAAAGGTAAGAAGCCATTTAACCAAAAAAATAAAGGTAAGAAGCCTGATTCCAAGGTCTTTATCTAAGAAGTTCGGGCAATTAATATAGCGTATTAACAAATTCTAACTTAATATCTTTTTTTGGCATATGATCTCTATTGAAATGATATTTAATTTCTATATGTTTGTTATAAAGTTTGGTTCTGTCTGATCTTGATGGGGCTGGATGCCGTTGCTTGGATCCATAGTTCTGACTGACCTTAGCAAAATAATACCTGCAAAACAACACAAGGCAGGCCGGGGGTTGATTGCCGGCAGGCCCCTCCGACGCTCAAGTTAGTCTTTTGGTAGGGGTTTTGGTAGCTAAGAACAGAGAAAATCAAGGTTCTAATCTCGTACCTGTATCATGGCAAAGTAGTGCCTTATATATGGAATAGCTGCTAGGTTTAGGTCTTTACGTAGGTCTTTACGTATGCATGGGAGGTTACCACCTACAAATGAGTCGTCGATACATGGGCCTGGGATCGGGCCTAGCATGACCAACCCAACCACAAGGAATCCGATAGAATAGGTTTAATAGTTGTAGTTATTGAATATAATATGAACTATATATAGAAAGTTGAGTGATCAATGTATGATTCATCATCTTAAAGCAATTAAAGAGAATATTTTACTGTTCCCGATTAGAATTTATGTAGGAGATTTTTGGCCAAGATGAATCGACGCTTTGTCAATAGTTTATAAATGTTATTAATGAAATCAATTACTCATGGTAAAGAACTAATATGATTGGATTTAAAATACAATAGACATTAATTTATACTCTATGTCTTATCAGAAAATTGTATGATGAAGGATTAAATTATACAAAAAAATTATGCAAAAAAAGGTTAGTAAAAACCACTTTGAGTGACATTTCTAAATATTTGGCTGGTCATGATGTGTTGTTAGACGTCAATATTGATATATGATTATAAATTTTTTTAATTAGAGAATTAAATAAAAATAAAAAAGTTTAATTTATATAATCTTAAATATGATTTAGAGTTATAATTTATATTCATTATCAACATATTTGGGAACCTAATAGGTCACCCACAAAGAACAGGTTAGAGAAAGAAAAGATATTGTAATCAAGTTGGACTTAATCGTAAAGTTTGAGAAATTTTATGATTAAATATGATATATTAATAAATAAGGATAAATATGATATATTGGATCTTATTCGGACATAATTGATGTTTAATTAGAATTAATTATAAATTACATAATGTCCAAAATTTATTCTAAATAGCCTTAAGCTCTAAGGAAAATTAAAATATGGCAAGGTTTCATAATTATTTTGTCGCGAGCAGGATTGGATCCCAGACCAATTTCTCAACAGTATATAAAATTTGACTTTAATTCTATAACTTTATTAAAAAAATAATCGATTGTTATCGATCAAAATTTTAGAATTGAAATTAAAATTGCAGTTATTGTAAACTTTAAATTATCAGATCTAAAAAGATCATACTAATATTACTAACACATAGACCCTAAATCACGCGACCAAAAACAAATAAGATTTGTTTAATTTATGAAAAGTTTATATGCAAAATCCTTTTTCATCGGAAGAATAAGACTCACCACAAGTATCTATTCATTGATTCTTGGGTTTGTTGCAATCATTGGTGAGTTAATATCGACAATGATTCTTGGAATTTCTGGGATGTTTAGTAATTGCCATAGTTAAGCTTATTGTGGCTTAGTTGATAGCAGCAAAATAAAATTGATTGCGTATTTTGTGTTATTGTTGCAAGCTATTCCTCTTGAACAAGTTGTTGGGTTTGTTAAGTTAACAAAGTGTCGACGGTGATTGATATAAGAAGTAAGCGGCGACGAACGGTTGAGACTGGCGTGAGAAGCCATCCTTGTCGTATGGATTTGGCTATCTTCTCCTCGGACGTAAGGCGTCAGAACAGATGTGGTTTACACCAAGCTACAATAGCTTCTCAAGATGGTTGTTACGAGAAGTGTTTTACAAAGTAACTTGGGAAGAAATGGACTCACATCACTTAATATCAATTCAAGCCCGTCAACACAAAATAAGAGTCTAGCACAAAGAGGTCCATCAAAGCCTATCATATATCCACACACAGGAGAGCATGGTCTGAAAGATTATAGAAGACAAAAATTGCTATAACAAATTATGTTGCAACAAAATTGTTATTCGATATGTATGAGCTGTCAGTTTCTTGTTGCAAAAATCTGTATAAAATGAGGTCTTCATATACATGTAATCATCATCAATCAATACAAAAATATACAAATATTACATCTTTTTCATGGTATCAGAGCTTCGATAGACAAACGTCTAATGGCTGACACAACAAATCAATCATCTTCTACCAATCATTCTTCAACACAACAAACACAAATCCCTGCAACCTCACTTGATTTTCCAGTCCTTGCAAAAACACTTAACTTCAATCTTCCTATCAAGCTTAATAAAAAGAATTTTATCCACTAGTGGGCTCATGTTTTGGCTGCCATTCAAGCTCTTAAGCTTGATGATTTCATCTCTGCTGAATTTATTCCACCTCAATAGTTTGTCTCAGGGTTATCAACAACTGTTGCTCAAATAAATCTAGACTATAGAGCTTAGCGCAGATCGAATTAGCTCCTTCTATATTGATTACTTTCCACAATAGGAGAGGAGGTTATTGGACAAGTTAATTAGTCTAAAACCTCCCTTGAAGCTTGGCAAATTCTTGAGAAGCTTTATGCTCAGACGTCCACGGTGCAAGTTCTACGGCTAAAGCAATAACTATCAACCATTCAGAAAGGACCATTAACAATCAATAAGTATATGCAAAAAATTAAATCAATGGGAGATGCTCTTCTCTTGGCAAGGCACTCTGTGACTAAGCATGAGCTAATTCTCAGTGCACTAAACGGCCTAGGGCATGAATATGACCCTGTGGTTGTTCTTTTAACTCACACTATGACTTTATCCACCCTTCAACAAGCCCAATACTCTTTGATGATACATGAAACTCGACTAGAACAACTAAACACAGTCTCTTAAACCAATATCCCAACACCTATTACAAAATTTTCTAGCTATGGCAATCAGACCAGAAACAACAATCAAGGAGGACTTGCTGGTTCTAAAGACCAATGAGGTCGTGGCAGAGGAAGTAGATGGTCTGGCAACTCTCGTATTTTTTGCCAATTATGTTAGAAGCCAGGCTATGACGCGCTAAAGTGCTATAAGCGCTTCGAAACCTACAAGTAACACCACATGGTTTGTAGACAGTGGTGCTACAAACCATGTTACAACAGATATTCAAAACTTGTCCATTGGCTCAGAATATGTAGGCAAAGAGCAACGAACAGTAGGAAATGGTAATGACTTACCTATAGCTCATATTGGTTCATCATTCATTAAATTTCATGATAACACATATACTCCTCTAGCTTTAAAACAAATACTACATGTGCCTTCCATAACAAAAAATCTTTTGAGTATTTCAAAATTGACAAAGGATAATAAACTTGTAGTTGAATTTTCTAATGAGTTTTGTCTTTTTAAGGACAAGGTTTCAGGAATGATTCTGCTTCAGGGAGTGCGGCAGAATGGCCTTTACAACCTTAAAGCATCATCTACCTAACCTACATCTACCACAAAACAAAGACTCCAGTTTAAATCATCACCCAAAGTATCTTCTATATTTCCTTCTAAAGACTCTACAACTTTAAGTTCTCTTAATCTTAACACTGGTTTAAATCAAGTTGAAGCAAATATTGCTCATGTTAATGCAAATGTTTGGCATGCCAAACTTGGACATCCGTCCATTAGTTTACTAAAGCTTGTAGCAAAGTCAATGAATTTACCTATTAATCTAATTGATGTCAGTTTTTGTGACTCTTGTAAATATGGTAAACTTCATCAGCTACCTTTTGCAAATCATGATATAACAGCCAGTAAACTGCTTGAAATTATATACTCAGATATATGGGGACCCTCACCCTACCTATTCTCTGCTGGAAATAGATATTATATCATTTTCATTGATGCCTACTCAAGGTTTACCTGGTTTTATCCACTCAAACTCAAATCTAAACCTCTATCAACATTTATTAAATTCAAAACTCATATAGAACTTCAACTTGAGCTAAAGATCAAAGTTATTCACACAGATGGGGGGGAGAATATAAAGCCTTTTTGCCTTATTTATCTCAACATGGCATCGTTTCATCTGCCCCTATATACATCAATAGAACAATGTTTCCGAAAGGAAACATCGTCACATCACAAAAATGGGCCTCACCTTGCTCTCTCATGCCCATATGCCCTTAATCCTTTGGCTTGAAGCTTTTTCTACTGCCACCTACCTTATCAATAACTTACCATCACCCAAACTCCAAAATAAATCACCCTTTGAAAGACTATATAACAAAAAGCCAAATTATAGGCATTTAAAACCCTTTGGCTGTAGTTGTTTTCCCTATCTACATTACTACTCTACTCACAAACTTAATTTTCACACTTTAAAGTGTGTATTTCTAAGCTATAGTCCCCATCAAAAAGGATATATGTGTCTTAATACCAAAGGTCAAATTTTCATCTCCCGCCATGTTGAGTTTAATGAGGAGGAATTTCCATATCCAGCTCTTTTTCCATAGAAGCCTTCTGCTTCAGGTTCTCACCATTGTTTACCCCTTTCTACTCTAGTCCCTGCCACTCCCTTTAATAGGTCACTCTAAGGCACTCCTTTGCAAGCAGATAAGTCATCTCTACCTTGACAGCCTGTTGACACTTATCAGGTACATTCTTCTCCACTTTTATCTACTCCTTTATTTGTTTCTAGTTCCTATCCTTCACATATTAGTTCTCCTACTACCACACTTTCTGTCAATACTTCTAAACCTCTTATTCTGTCAACCCTAAACACCACCTTACCTTCCACTCCTTTGCCTAATCATCCTATGCAAACAAGATCCAAGAGTGATATCTGCAAGCCTAAACTCTACACCACTACAATCACTAATGCTCTCCCTCCCTGTTCTGCTTAAGAACCTGATTCCATTTCCCAAGCTCTAAATGATCCTACCTGGAAACTAGCTATGCATAATGAAATTGATGCATTGAATCACTACAGGACCTAGCAATTAGTGCTATATGCATCTTATATGAATGTTTTGGGAACAAAATGGGTATTTCAGCTCAAATACCATGCTGATGGGTCTGTGGCGAAGAATAAGGCTTGCCTTAATACTAAGGGGTTTAATCAAACACTTGGGGTTGACTTCACCGAAACATTTAGTTCAGTGGTAAAAGCTTTGACTATAAAGATTACTCTCTCACTGATTGTATCTCACAACTGGGATATGCAACAAATCAATGTATACAATGCCTTTCTCAATGGTGAGTTAAAAGAAGAGGTTTATATCAACCAACCTCAAGGTTTCGAGAATCCTAGCAAGCCTACTCATGTCTGTAGCCTGCCAAAGCTCTGTACGGCCTCAAATAGGCCCCTAGGGCTTGATTTCACACACTCAAAAGTGCTCTTAATTAGTAGGGATTTCAGAATTCTAAATCAGACACTTCATTATTCTACTTCAGACATCAGGCAACACGTATCATTCTACAGGTTTATGTTGATGACATCTTAGTCACTGGAAATGATTAACAAGCAATACAGGAAATTATTGCTAAGCTACATAATCAGTTTGCTCTCAAATCTCTCAGTAGTCTCAACTATTTTCTAGGATTTAAGTTTATCGAAATCCTACTAGGCTTTATCTATCACAATACAAATATATTCGTGACTTACTTTAAAGAGAGAATATGGTGACTTACAAGCCTTGCTCCAATCTAGTCTCCACAAGCACCAAACTCTCCCTATATGATGGTTCTCCTATTGACAATCCCTCTGTCTATCGTAATCTGGTTGGTGCCTTGCAATATCTCTGCAATACAAGACCTAACATCAGTTATATTGTAAATAAACTGAGGCAGTTTCTCTCAAATCCTTTACAGCCTCATTGGATTTCTTTAAAACGAGTTCTCCGTTACCTGCAGGGGTCATCTCATCTCGGTTTGCACTTCAAACCTTCATCGACTCTTCTAGTTGTTCATGCCTTCAGTGACTCGAACTGGGCCAGCTCTCTAGATGATCGGAAGTCCACATCCGGTAGTTGTGTCGGATCCTGAAACCGAAGCCCGACTGCCCCGGGAGGTGAGCCCGACTGAGGCCCATTCCCGAGACGCTGACCTTGCTGAGACTGTAAACCTGACACATGCTGCTAACTCACTTTGGTGGTGAGCATACACTGATTTATACTTAGGCCCTGACTGCTCTTGATAAACC
>JANZXV010000004.1:21752653-21767073 GCA_027576455.1 Erythroxylum roigii
TTGTCTCGACGATTCACCCGGGGCTCGGCCTTGGGGGTCGGGACTAGGGCCCAACGGCCTCCGTCTTTGCTTCCGTTCCGGATAGTTGGGCTTCCGGTACCGGAGTCCGGCACAGTGCGACTGGGCTCCGGGATCGGGTCCCAACACTGCATGTGAGCCGCCAACTGCCTTTGGCTTTTATTTCTTCTCTTCAACATTTTCAGCTCTTCTTGCAAATTTAATTGTTGTCCCTCCAAAAACCCTTGTAGCGTCGTCCCACGTGTAGCATTCAGCTGTCTTCATTTTTTTACTTCTTGTGGCGATGATTTCTCCCTAATTGCATGCGTGATCTGCTCCTTTGGCTGGTGCGTGAATCTTGTTGGAGCTCCTAGTGCCTTGTAGGTTTTCTTCTCTTGTGTGCATGCGTGGTGGATGTTAGCTATAGAAGAGATTTTTCAAGGTCAATTTCGACAGTCCATAAATAATATATGGAAATGATTTAGGAGCTCAAAATTTATCAGTATGTTCATCTTTGTGTTAGCTTCGATGCGAGACTTGAATCACGGGATTTCGAAATCTGAGTGAAAAGTTATGGCCGAAACATCATTGATAGGTCATTCTGGCGCTCCAACAAATGACGTGGATTTTCGTTAATTAATTTCTCTTAAATTCCAACTCCAAAAAATCTGCAATTGGTCCCAAAACATCCGTCAAAGAGTCTAGAATTTATGTATAAAATTTCAGAATTTGTGGCTTTACCAATCTTGAGATAAAAATCTTACAATGACTAGAGGTCAAGTCTGTCAGAAACTCAAAAATAGTGCAATTCAAGTCTATTTGTATCATTTATGCATTTTATGTCAATGGACCTCAAATAATGCTAAAACATGATAAATCAGCCATAGATAAACATAAAATAAATATAAATGACTATGAATTGAGTCCTAAACACATGTGAAAATATGAGCGTATCATTGTGGTTCACCGTTATAAAAAAAACTTAGGCTACGACCAGAACGGAGGTGGGATTCTGAAGTTTCGAACAGGTCAGATTTGAATAGAGCAGTGAACGTATCTCTGAACGTGGTCGCGGGGACTTGTGCTTCAATTCAACAATAGTTAGCAAGGACATTAATGTGAAAGCAGTACACGGGCCTGGAACTCCTAGGACTCAAAACTGTGTGTCAGATTTGTTTTGATTGGACCATAATGGCAGGTTCACTTTGCAACAGTCCCAAATGAGGCCCATGGGACTTCATTGTTTTTAGTTATTCAGGCTCATGTCAGGAATATGAAAAAGTTTTCAATCGCAGAAACTCTTTTGAATACACACCAAAAGTTTTAAGAGCTTGGCATTCTGAAAAGTGAAAAATAGATGTCGGAGACTCGTAATCAAGAGGTTAGAGTTTTATGCTTTTAAACCTAACATGAATAGCAAAGGAAGAAATACTTGTTGAGAGAGCAATGAAATAGTGAACAAAATCCTAACCTAAAAGAACAGGATAATTAATTCTCTGAATTCTAAACATGTTACCCTTTAGCTGATTAAAGAAAAAAGTGAATTCATCAATGTGCATCTAATACCTCTTTACAGGCTTAGAAGAGAATCGTTTGATTTTCCTGAGAATGAAAAGGTCTCATTAACGGGAATCACCCCTCCTTACTCCTTACCAGTTTCCTTTAATTTTTTAAATGGGCTCCAAGTGCAAGACCTGAACAATTTTTCATCATTAGTTGCTCAGGTTGATAGGAAACTTAACAATTACTATGAGCATTTAATCACACTAAAAGCCGTATGAGCAACTGACAGTAGCTGATTATATCAGTCGCATCCTATTCATAGGTCACTTTCGCACCAATTTCGATGCTGAGCTCAAAATTGATCAATTTCTGAAACACACTAGTTTCGTCCCTTTTATGTCTTGGCTCCATTTGCATCTCCTGAACACACACGACACATGAGCTCGATACTCCACCTAATTGTGATTAACTTCACCAACCTTCAGGTACTCCAACAGTGAAATCAGTTATTAGTTAGGTTACTGGATCAGAGGAGATATTTATGGCTATTAAAGTACCACCTGTAATCAAACGAGAGGACCGACTTTTTCGTAAGCTTTCCGCTGTAGCTAACTTCAACAGTATTTAACATTGTCGTACGAGTTATCGTGAACTTTTTCTTTTTCTTTATATATATTAAGAACTAAAGTATTTAAATCAAACTGCATAGAAAGAATGATAAAGCAGCGGAAGATAAAACACGGGAATCATTAATAGTTTCTTATGTACGTTAGAGAACCATTAATGCATTGTTAGCCAAAGCTTCAAAGCTATATGATGCGATGGACAGACATCAAGTCCTATGCTATATGATAATAAAATTCATGAACTTTAAGTATCTAGAAAAATGAGGGTCTCATTAAAGGGTCATCGTTTCGATATTTACTACGAACATTAGCTTTGGAAGAACTATAAGATAAGCTTGGCTTCTTACGAAGTTTGACAAATAAAAACCTGGAGGCCAAACGGCTATAGGGTTTGTTTGTTTGTTTGTTTGTCTGAGACGGGAATAATCAAATGTAACCAGGTCTTAGTAACCAAACTTGGGATTGCCAACCGATTGAATACTTGCAACCATCGGATTAGATTACCATGATAAGCTCAGGGTGATCTCTACCATCTTTATAGCTAACACTAGAAGTTGACAAACAAAAACACCTTCCAACGTTAGTTTCTTTGTTTTGTTTGTTTGTGAGCCCTATCTCAACAAACCACACTGCCTTGGGAACGTGAACATTTTTTTGTTTAATTTTCTTATTGAAGATTGCAACTTGCTGGATGGATATGGGACTTTGAGATTATTGGAGAGGAAACCACGGCGAGAAAGTTTGGACCTGGATGAATTTATATATTATAAATTCAGAGTTAACAAACCCCACCTTCAGTTGTTTGGAATTTCGATCCTTTTCCTTTTGTATATATTGAATTGCGACCTTACAACATCTATAATTTATTATTTCTGATTCGGCTACTCATCTTGGTCACGGTGACATAAGTGATCGATTCATTAGCTGACCTTTTCTTTTCTGTGCATATACTATATGCAACTGATAATGGTAATAACTTAAACCAGGGAACTAAGTATAACCATTAATTAGGATTGTTTAGTGGTTATTATCATATACCTAACCAACTAACATCGGATTTAGCACTGTCTCAACGTTGCTTAATTGTCGTGCAATTTGATAAGTTATAAAATTCGCATGGCACAAAGTTTAGAAGCTTCGTCCCCTCAGACGAGAATCTTAAGCTCAGAGATTAATGCCGAGGCATTGTTACACGGTCTCGAACACAGAGCTAGGCTGACATTTATTTTGGTTTTGTTCAGATGTTAAAAGTACTAGTATGTTCTAAACAATATACTAATATATTGGATAGGTCAAGCCAAGCAGTAACAAAGATAGGAGAGGATACTGCATCAAGTTGTAACATAAAGTTATATATATATATATATATTGATAGTTGCTAGAATACATCTGAAAATACAAGAGCAAATTAGTTCATGCCAAATGATACTATAGTTGGGTGTGCTCAATCAGTATCCATTGAAGTGATCGGTTAACACAAACATGTAAAAGGCCACCCTCTGCTAGTATTCAATTTATTGCTGTCGTTTCTAAGTTAGACTGTCCACTTAGTCTAAAAGCTAAATTAAGCGGCTGATGGTCAGTTAACTAAAGCTAGATTACAAGTTATGTGTACCACTTACCAACTAATTAATAGAGTAGGTTTATCACATGCAACATACTCCAGATCACTTCCAATTATATATCTTGATAAAAATACCGTCATTATTTTCTTACCTGCATTAATAATTAGGTGACTCATGATTCTAGCATTGCTTATTTTCTGATCATTCCCTTTTCAATTAATCTCTATTTATGTACTAAGATTATTGTTGTTGTTGTTGTTGTTATAAATTCGGAAGGAACTCCGCCAATTTGAGTAAAAAGATGAGTAAATTTCTCACCAACATTTTGTTTGAACTACTCAAATTAGCAGAGATGTTCTTCTCAACCCTTACGGATATGTAATCCTCTTGTTTTTTTTGTTTGTGCTTCAACATTTAGCTAACCTTGAGAAAATAGATCAGGACAGAGTATATATGTTGGATAATGTGGTCCACATGAAGATATTGGTACTTATATATACCTCTCTCAAATGTTGTTTACTTGAATCTCAAAACCATGAGGACAAAAATGTTTCAATTGAACATACACATTATATATATATATAAATAATTTGTGGTTGCATGTTGTTAAGATGATAATGCTTTTGCAGATAATATGCAAAAGAAGGGATATGAAGCTTTTTTAAGGACAAGGCCAAAAATCTGCACTGGACTAGTTCCTATCAACTGATTACGACTTACCTAAAAATAATTCAAAAGCCAACGGCTGTGATCAATCACATCGCACATGTCAGTGCTTAAGTATACCTGGTTTTCTCGAATTGATGTTGCATGGATGACCACGATCCCCGCTTAGTGTACGTTGTCCTCGTTACTTAATAACAAGATATTTATTACCCGCGTAGAAATCAGTTGCTATTTTTATCTAATGTGACTGAAGAGAACTCTTCACCATTTTCAAATCCGAAACGGAAACCCTTTGATTTTGCACCTGAAACTAATTTTGGTAACTCAACTAGAACTTTACTGAAATAACTGTGCCAAAGAATATAACAGCTTCGTATAGAATTTCACGTTTCTCTAACAAAAAAGTAAAGGGAAAACGAGACTGTTACTAAATATGATCTATTTACATAGGCATTATCTCCACAAGCACAGATAGACATAGATTGAGAATCATCCGAACAGGTTCTTCTACTAGACATTAGATGATGTACTATTATATTAACACATTATGACATTTATATTGAATAATAAATAAAACAAAAAAAGAGTTTAAGTCGTAGTCAAATTAATAATGTATTTTCAGTTGGCCTTAAATCTCATTTTGGGATTCTAATGAAGTTGGCCTGCGAGTAATATCAGTAGTCTTCTCCTCCTCCTCAGCTAATTCTAACGAAGAGACACTTGGAGTAGTTGCAGAAGAATCAGAAGAAGAAGAAGAAGAAGAAGAATTGTATGAAGACAATGGAGAGGAAGGACATTGAGTACCAGAACATGATTCACTCGAAGAAGCAAAAGCAAGACCTACTAGCAAATCTACGAAAGCACCAATTATATACCCGTGATTGCTTTTTCCATTCACTTTCAGGTAGGAAAATAAGAGCTCTTCAAGATCTTCCCACCCTTTCAATTTGTAAGCATTAACCATCTCCTCCATTGAGTTCTTGAAATCAACGTAAGGCTCTTTGGACTCCATTGACACGGCCACAATCTCTTTGGACGGGAAGTCACCTGCTTTGGCCTCTTCTAGGATTGAACTAGTCTCTCCCGGCTCGAAAAACAGTCTCTCCGATGACCTCACACCACGAATCACCGTCTCTATGAACTCGACTCCTGACTCATCTGACTCCGTGGAGAAGCTTGCTGACTTGGAAGAGTTGGTGAACAATGACTCAGGCTGGCCACTGAAGCCATTAATGGTGGTGGCGTCGAAGCAAGCAGAGTTGATGGTGTCACGGCCGGCCCTGAAAGAGAGGGTTTTGGGTTGGTGGCAATAAGTAGGCCATGGCCATGAGGATCTAGAGTCTGTGGTGGTATTGGAGAGGAAATTAGGGAGTTTCATTTTCTTTCCCATGCCTGTGGGTTTGCGTTTATGTCTTTGGCTGGTTTTAGGGTTAGATAGATGTATAGATCAGGTCGAGAGAAATGGGATGATATGATGGAAAATGGTTCAAAATGGAGTTCATGGAGTTGATGAAGGAATGTGAAATTTGAAGACTTGATTGAGTTATTGATTTTGTTTGTAGGAAGAGTGGTGTGGGCATTAATGATTCAGTCGGGGAAGATTTTAAAGGAGGTCGAGACAAGTGGGAGCAATTAATTTTTTACACTTTCATATTTTAATGCATTAAATCTATTAGCTAGGTTAGAATCAAGCGTTGCTCAGTTGATGTCATTGATTATGTATTAAAATGTTATGTGCTCGAAATTTCTGATTCAGCATGTTAACTTCGTGCATCGTCTTTGGCCACTAAAAACTTAGAGCTGAGCGTTGTGACTTGGTTAATTAATATATGCAGTTAATTACAACTTAATTAATAATTAACCAACTTATAAATAATATGTCCAAGGCGAGGAACAATCTGATCTAGGTCATCTCAGACAGGCAATTATGCATAGCCAACCTTCTATTTTCACAAGATAAAGCAATACAAATGAAAAGAGAACAAAGATTCCAACTTTTTGGAAACTTTCAAAAACAAGGGACAGATCTAAAGATGGAGATGCAGTAGAGTCAGTCAACGCGAGCTTCAATTGCTAATTCCCATGCAATTAAACATAATTGTGATTTTAAACCTTCGTATGGACTCTTGCAATCGCAATTTTCACAACTTTTTCATAAAGAAGTAAATGCGGCGCCCTTGCTATTGCAAACGTCTGAAAGCAATCCATAGAATCTATCCATCAAAACATCTGAATTGGGCATGACCAATACCAAGTGGCAGAATTATAATATTCAGGCCTTATTACAGCCACTACTTGATACATCATGTATGATTGTTAGTAAATATATAAAACCAATTAAGTTGACCTCACACAATAGCTTAAGCTATTGTGATGAAACGGTCACTTAATATAATATCAGAGCCTTTATGATCAAGTGGTCGTGAGTTCAAATTCTACTACTCACATATTATTCAGCACAAGATAGAGTGTGTTTGTGCAAGTTTCAAGCCCAAAGGGCTTTCACTTGAGGGGGTGTGTTAGTGAATATATAAAACCAATTAAGTTGACCTCACACAATAGCTTAAGCTATTGTGATGAAATGGTCACTTAACAATGATGTTTCAACAAATATTGAAGTATATAATGCATTATGTATTAATACATCTCTTGAAATTAAACCAGATTTGTAAAATTGGCATTTGTGAAATTATTCTTAATTGGAATTAGCCTCAGTTCCTAATTGATTATAGGTATAAGTTGCTATAGATAATAAGCCTAAAATCATCAAGAGCATGTCTATCCGAATTTGGAGAGAACGGGTCATTCAAAAGAAAGTATAAAACAAAAAACAATTAACACGGGGGAGCATGTGGGGATCAAAATCATATGCATTTACGTTGTCTAAGAACGGGGATTCTTAATCACGTGCACTCCATATGAACTCCATTCAGAGTGACTGAGGCTTGAGAAGGACAGACTATAATCATCTTCACTTCGCACCATAGCTATTCAATGGATTGGTTTTCTTTCGCCTGTACTTGGAAAAACATTCGGCCAGCTAGGAGGGCAACAGATCATCTTTGCCATGTATCTGGTCCATTTGTTATGACCCACACATTCTATTTATTTATTGTGAAGTGTGTGGTTAATAATAAGTTACACATGGTTGACATTGGACGTATGTAACAGAAGATGAGAGATCAATCCATCGAATTTTAATCATTTGTACTAAATCTGTAAGAATATGACATATCCTGGAGTCTCCATGCCATATAAGAGAGAGTACGAATTCAAACCTATTAATTAAGTTGACCTAAGGAAGATCATGTGATTTGAGTCGATTATATATAGATTGGTATTAAGCCATTCATTACAAGTCTTGTTCTTTTTCCTTCGATATATAATTCTTCCTCTGCTTGTATCTTTGTAAGGAAATTTAATGAAGGAAGAGGGCAAACAATTGTAACTATGGAAATACTGGATTTTACTGAATTCAGTTGACAAATTTCGGGAACAAACAGGTCTAAACAAAAATACAGAGGGTTGAAGAGAGAAAGCAAGCTGATCACCGGATAGTGCTCAGCCAAGGAAAAAGAAGACCATTCAATACAAGCAATAGACTAATTTCACCTTCCTACCTCAAGGTTATTTATATTCCCTCAGTAACTAATTACTAACAGAATTCGTTTTATCCTAACACGTAATCATTCAGGGCAACTGCTCCCCTTCTGGTTCGTTGGGATCTTCGAAAGATTAACGGTCTCGCCCTTTCTGCAGAATCAGGACTCGTCACAATCTTCAACTTAATTGCACGAAACTATATTATATATACAAGAAATTAAGAAAGATATAATATATGGTCTGATTAATTAATATGACTTCTAACTTTATAGAATAACGTCATACGTGTATATGCACAATGAATACAAGGGGACCATCACGCGTTTGATCTTACAGTGGTCCCTTGTTCTCCATTAAATGAGTATTGATAGGTGTATCCCCAGCTTCAAAATGTTTCACACCTTATTCACTCAGAGTTTTAGGTATAGGTTCCAACCACCTAACAAGCCAAGCTACAGATGGGCAGACTACCCCACTTCTAAACACACAGCATGTTTCAGTAGCCCATCCCACAGGTTAAACACACAACTTGGTACCCTTTTCTTTTTCCTCTTCAACATCGTTTCTGTTGTCCAAAAAGCTTGCACCTACGTAATCTGAAGAGGGGCATTGGATATTGGTCGAGTTTTCGACCCTCTAGCCATCTTTTTAAGTTTATTTTCCTCTGGAAGCACGGCATGCAGTAGCAGGTAACTGAGCGGGTGAAGGTGGGGACCTTATCCCCTTGCTCCATATTCCTTAAGGACCAAAGTATCATAAAAGAATATATAACCTGTCATTTTCCTTCTTGCAACATGAGGCCGTCAGATCGTTATCTCTCTTTCCTATTGGTGACTCCATAATCCATTAGCACGTGAGCCGGGGAAGTTTTCTGTCAATTTTGGTTTTTCTTGTTGAAATTTGTAGGCAAAACTGAATATGATATGTGAAGGAGAGTCAAAATAGAACATAAATTTCATTAAACAAGATTGCTTAAATATGTGAATAAAATAACAGAAAACTAGAAAAAAAAAACAATAAACATGTCCCTTGAACAGAATGAACATGTTCCATAAGCAGAAAAATAGCAACTAAATCAGAATACTACAACAAAAGTAGGAATTTGCGATAAAAAATTACCGACGGAAACGAAACTGATAAATTACCAGCAAAAAATCAATTTCTGTCGATAACATTGACGGAGAAAATTTTGTTTAGTGGCGGTAATAATATATGTGGGTAAATATGGAAGGAAATCATCCCCGCAAAATTTGCGACGGTATAAAATGCTCGCCCGTAAAGAAGGCGGGAATTGTTAGTGGAATAAAAAAATTTTGAGTTTACCTACAAAAATTTGTCCGTCGGTAAATTCCGTCAATAAATTTTCAAGGTAAACATCTTCATCTGCTTCAACTTCAGTATCAGAAGTGGAGTCCACAATAGAAAAGCCGAAGAGAAGAAAATCGCACAAGAGGAGGGACGAAGCTGACGAAGAAGAAGATGCGGGTGGGAGTGGGAGTGGGAGTAGGCAGGCCTCATCTTTTTGTTTTTGTTTATGGCAAAGACACTGGTTATTGGTGTCATGAAATACCAAAAGTACCCTCTTCAAGTACTTGAAATGTTTAATTCTATTAAAGATGAAGATGGATTTGCACACACGTTTATTGCTTATAAATGCATGGTTGACAAGCTTGGACTCATGAGTAGATAAGAGACATAGAGTGTACGCTTATAAAAATGAGGATGACGGTTGATAGAATGTTAATGGAGACGGTAAATGTTAAAGTAATGACAAGTTATGGACAGGTGTGGCGGATGCTTATATTTTTATATTATGAAAAATATAAATATTACATTTTCAAACAAACTGAAAATATAAATGTTATGGAAAGAAATAATGATATTTATATTTTCTTGATATTTACATGCAACTATGCATTATTTTATTATAAAGAAAAAAAGGGTAGCTATGTTTTTTTTTTCATAAACTAAATGAATGAACAAAATTTATCAATTTCAAATCAATTAGTACCTTATAGAATTTTAATTAAAAATTATATAATATGCATCTTATTATAATTAAAGGATTTTATTTGTTATAAGCATCTATCAAAATATAACAATAACAATAACCCAGAAAAAGTCATGTTAGGAAAGTCCGATGTACAAAGTATCTATCAAAATATAATTTGCAAATTTGAATTTTATTAATAAAATTTTAAATTTTAGGATACTATATAAAATTTTGATGAAAATTCAATTACTAAATTGGAAATTTCCCTTTGAAATATAATAAGATTTAGCCCTTATAATGAGTGTTCCATTTTAGAAAAACTATCTAGTACTACAAATATTGAATCCTTACCATTTCTAGAACTAGATAAACTTAAAGAAAAATCCATTAACAAATCTACCTATTTATGGTGTTGCACTTGAGGTTTAGCTTGTTTATAAGTAACACATCTTTCACATATTCTCTTTATATTTGAAGATTCTTTTTGACTTTAAAGTTTCCTATGCAATGATAAATTTAAGATTTATTTTTCATGTGATAAATTAGTATAATTTATTATTACACTTATTATACATATTAGAAGCATTATTTACATTCCATTTAAAATTATCCTAATTATTTTCATTTGTTTTCAGTTCTTTATTACATCATTAAATTGTAGGATCATAGGAATTATATACTCACATAAATTCAATTAAAGGAAAGGAAATGGTATATTTTATTGGTTTTCAT
Organism: Erythroxylum roigii; assembly: GCA_027576455.1. Taxonomy (NCBI): domain Eukaryota; kingdom Viridiplantae; phylum Streptophyta; class Magnoliopsida; order Malpighiales; family Erythroxylaceae; genus Erythroxylum; species Erythroxylum roigii. The sequence continues at coordinate 21,763,339 of JANZXV010000004.1, forward strand.
CATTCTCCTTCCAACTTATAGAAAGTTATTTTGCTTGAGTAATATTATTAATTCACTCGTTTTAGACTGTTGGTTTCGCTTCATATTTCAAATAACCATTGTGGAATGTGGATAGCTCTAACTATCTAATTTCCTGTTTCGGTATGGTCGAACTTGGAGAAAAAAGGACTTGTTCTTGGATGTCATTATTTGTTCGCTTTTCAAGTTTGTTTTTGTTCTTGTTCTAAAAGAAAAGGAACTATAAAGTCCTAATCTAAGAATGAAAGTTTGGAGATTGATTATAGAATAGGGAAGGTGTTAGGCACCTAATCATGCTCATCTAAATAATTACCTAGGCTTATGACAAATTTTACAAATTTAGGGAAAGATTCGAAGAAGAAAGGTAAGATTGGTAGGATGAAAATGTAAGACAATTTGCTATACCTTTGAAAACTTAAATTGTGTAATTTAATTAGTTATTACATAATTGATTAATTGTTGATGAAATACTAGTTTTTATAAAGGTTTAAAGAGTATTTAAATTATTAGGGTTAATTTTCATTATTAAAATTGATAATACTTTTTTGTTAATTATATATATTTAAAATTTTGATATATAAATAATAAAGAGAATTCACACACTTTTTCTTTTTGAATAATTTACCCTTCTTTTTATGAAATGTTCTTTTTTACAAGCCCTATATTGTGTTGAAGAGCATTACTCATCCTTCTTCTTTGTAGTCTGGAGTTGTCTGTCCATCCAGGTAAGTCGACCAACTCATGTCTACCATATGTATTACTTTAATAATACGATTATGATGCATTTAGTTTTGTGTAAATGCAAAGGAGCTCTTGATTTTGTGTTGTTGTTTAGAATATTCTTATAATCATTGATGGGTTTTTATGTTCTTCTTTAATAGTTTAAGTATTTACTATATGTGGAATGAGTTTTAGATTTTATGGATGATTTGAGTCATAACTAAGTTCTTAAGACGGTATATAGGCTGGAAACCTGTGACTCAAACTTAGCATTAACACAAGAAATTCATACGTTTAATAGATAAGACAATTTTTTGCATAATAAACCCCTAGGACGGTATATAAATTGGAAACCCATGATGCAATTCCTATGAGGCTTATCGATAAAAAATTCCATGCGCCTAGAAATCATAGTAAGAACTTGCTTTCTTGATTCATAGGTGTAAAAAATGCCACATACCATAGTATTGAAATCAATTGTAGGTGATTAATTCAATTGATTAATACTTCAACTTTAATGTGATTAATGCAAACTTAGTATTAACATAAGAAATTCATACGTTTAATAGACAAGACAGTTCTTTGCATAATAAACCCTTAAGACAGTATATAGGCTGGAAACCAATGATGCAACTCCCATGAAGCTTATCGGTGAAAAATTCCACGAGCCTAGGAGTCACAGCAAAAACGAACTTTCTTGATTCACAAGTGTAAACAATGTCACGTATCATAATATTAAAATCAATTATAGGTGATTAATTCAATTGATTAATACTTAGAGGATGTTGTGTAAAGTTTAGATATTCTGTAAACTTAGGGGACATAAAGGATACTAGCTATGAAATTAACAGTTTTGCATAAATGAGTAATGTTGATAGATCTTGGATGTATAGATGATGACTAAAAGCCCAAATTAGGGCCAAATTTTTTTGGGTTTGATCAATTTAAAACCAAATCTTTTAAGTTGTTCAATAAAGGTCCAATAATTCACAAGTATCATACATGCGCCATCATGTAGAGGTCAATTGATCTTTAAATGTCACCTTAAAAACACATATAGCTTTCAAAAAACAAAAAAAAAAACAAAATCCTTTAAATTTTTACTAGAAACCTAAATCAACTTTTAATTCTTAATTTTTCACCATGTTTCTTTCAATTGTTTAATCACTTCGGTCCTTTCACACATCATCACTTCATGCATCATCGCATATCTGCCTTCTAGCATTACGAGCTTTCTACATAGTATGATCTTTCTCCTTAGAAGTTTAACGTGAATGATTGCTTGGGTTTTTGGAGATTTGAAAAGAGATGAATAAGGAGTCAAGAACTAAACTTTGTGAATGTCCCTGTCTACATCTGATGATAGAAACATGTTTGCCTAAACAGTGAACAATGACCTCTTTTACTTATTGAATTATCGCAATTTCGCTTGGTACTAAGACTACGAGTAAATTACCACCAAAATTAAAAAATAAACTAATGTATCTATTAAACACATTCGTACTGCTTATCTTGTACCTCACTCATTTATAGAGACGCATATTAAACCTCATCATTGCTTTTCATTGTTGTCTTCCTCTCTTCTACTATTGTGCCTTCGTTGATACGCTACGTCTTCATCCATCACTCTATTTGGTTCTTCGATGGGACCTATTGCTTATGAGCTTCTAACTGTGCAGCTTTTGGCTTGTTGCTACTTTTTTGTCGTTGGCTTGCTGTTGTTTGTCTATGTTGCTGCTTCTCCTCTTAGTGTTAGCTCATTATTACTTCTTTAATCAATTGGCATTTAGCCACATAGAACACTCAACACAGATCTATCAACTTTAGGAAATTGGAAGATAATGCAAGAGTGATGAAAATTTTGAACCCATATGAAGGAATTGAGTCCAAACTTTTCGGGACTCAACCAGGTAAACATAAACGAATGGATACTACATGAAAATCCCATTATTTAGCATTAAGTTGATTAGTTATAAATTTACATACAATCATTGTTGGATCCCGTTTCCGGAACCCAACTACTTATACAGATTTCCTCAAACTAATAGCGTTGGATACCTTATACTAATCCGAAAAATCCCGATATAATTTTTTTCATCTTATTCATCTTAAGTCCATTTTCATACTAAAATCTTAGCTCGGTTCTTTAGAAGGTCCAAAGTTGCTTTCTATCCAAATGAATAGTAACTTTTTGACCATATGAATAGTACTTTTACCAACTTCCGACCCTCATAACTTTTTACTCCTAACTCCGATCAGGACGCATCATACCTCGTTGGAAAGATAAAAATACCATCTACATTTTTCATGAAGGATGGAAATTCCGATTCCCGCTCGAAAGGGGCGAAAAGTCCATCCGAAGGTTCAACCCAAAATTGCCTATGAATAGTAATTCGGGAAACCCTAAATGCATATGGGCAGCAAACTTTACACGTCCATAACTTTTTCATCTTAAGTCGAAATATGACCTATTTTATACCGTTTTTAAGATCTTAACGCGCTCTACAACTTTCCAGAAGACCTCTTAATCCAATTCAATCGTTTCGGAGGTCTAAAACCTAAGCGAAGATGCTGTCAAATTTAAGAAAATTTGGGCAGCATCTCCCCTAAAAATACTCTAGCCAACTCTTCAATTTTATCCATCCAAACTACAAACCTGCATAAAATCACTTCTATCTTCCTTATACTCATTCATCCAACTACCACAAATCCCAAAATCCAACTCAAGATGGCAACATCACACGCCTAAATATCTACTCATTTTCAACACATCCTTACTTTTCTCATCATTCTCAAAGCATACAACTTTTGAACAATAAATCAAATGATACATTAAAATCCTATTCTTTTGCATTTACAAGGAAAGGATACATTGAACAAAGCTTCATAGGGCCTTTTAGCCCGAATACATCAATAGTAACAAAGAACACAATGCAAAGTACTTCATTACTTCAAAAGGCTATCTAATGCCTAGTTTTCTAACATGAAACTTCTAAA
>JANZXV010000004.1:21778141-21788264 GCA_027576455.1 Erythroxylum roigii
GATGGTTCCTTAGTTGTCCCCTCTCCCAGCGAGCCTAGTAAGATTGAGATGTACTCTCCGACTTTCTATTTTGTTTGTACGGCTGGTGGTCTTCTCAGCTGTGGTCTAACCCACATGACAGTTACTCCTCTTAATTTCGTTAAGAGTAACATGCAGATTGACCCTACAAAGTATAGAAGCATTCATTTGATTTTGGAGCTCTGTTAAATGAGCGGATTGTGAGCTTTGCAGGTAGTTACATTGCTGGAGTTTTTTGTGTGATTGTATCTCATTCTGATAATCTAATCTCCTTCCTCCATGATGCTAAAGGAGCAATTGCTAGTGATGCTGTGAAAAAAGATGGGTGGTGTAAATAAAATAAGATTATTTATTTTTTTTCCCATTTTGTGGGGACAAGGTTTTTAAAAAAAGAAAGAATTGTTACATATAAAAATATTATAGCTGTTACACAGCTATAACTAGTATAAAACTATAGCCATTTCTCTCCCAAGGATATGAATTAACTAATGTGTGTGTGTTTCTCTCTCTCTCTAAAATTCTCTGTTCTTCTCTCTTCTTTCTAAACTCTTTTCTTTTTCCTTTTCTTTTCTGTTCTTCAATTTTATTCCCAACATATATGTTACATAGCATTATTTTGACATAACTCTTGGTGGTTTAATCAGTAACAGCAAAAGTCATATCAATACAGAAATGATATTTTTCTGTTGTTTCATTGCTAATAAAAACTTTAGGACTTCATTAATCTGGGAATAAAATAAGATCAATCGTAATACAATATTTTTGACACAAGTAAACTAAAACTATCTGCAATGGAGATTTATTAGAGCTTGACAAATAAAGCCATTGAAGCTAGTAATCTCACGCCGGAGGGATTGAAATTGTCGCAGGGCTTGAGTTTACAGGATATCTATCATATCCAAAGTTGGGATAGAAATATACAATTTTGTTTTTATGTTCTCAATTGCAACACAAAATACACATGGAAAAGCAACTCTTACCCCAAAAAGTGATAGTCTGCATCCTTATTCAGTTCATCTTTCTTCTTGCAGATCTTTAAATCCTGTATACATGAGTTCCAGAATGCAATCGTTTGACCACCCAGAGATCAGAAGCCAAAACTGCAAAATCGTTCCTATCATAATTGAACCTCATTTTAACTTCAGGCGTGAATACAAGTCCGATAACAAAGCAAGCGTTTGCCATAGCTGTTAAGCACCCATACCTCAAGATATGTAAATGCAGGACTAATACTCGGTCTGACCTTAAACCACGCTGAAGAAATCATGCGATGGATACGATACATACACTAAAAACTAGAAACTATCCACTTGGTGAAGAGAAACCAATAAATTTAGCATTCAAGTCTGTAGTTTGTACAAAGTCCTGCTCAAAACCAATGACAATAATACCAGTTACAGTACCCTATTATCCAAAGAGGAATTCTTTCAGCAGTATCGACCATGCCATTACATAATAACTGATATGACCCTCTTAATTCCTTGCCATCTGGACAGGATTGCCTCCTTCAGCAGTGGCCCTTCCGCTTCTCCTGGCAACCCAGCAATCTAGAACAATGCAGCTTTTGAACGGACAACACTAGCAACAACATTTAGAAGGATTTTGGGTTACAAGGTGGGATATCCCGCTGAAGATAGTATAATTGACCGTTGAGACCTTATATGCAACTCCATTTTCATGAACACTGCTCCTAATACAAGTGCTATTGTATAACAACTCGCAATTAGAAAAATACTTGAAATACCCCCTTTCTTTTGTTCAATGGCAAACAATGAGTTTTTCTTCTCAACCTCTACCACGTTCAAGAACAACTAATAAAAAATATAAAAATTATCAAAACCTTTCTGATGAGTCGTTAAATCTTAACCAATAACTCAAATAGATTTCGTGAGGAATGCCTGCCGTGGCATTCAGGATAATAATATAGTACTACCATGTCACTCAGCCATAAAATAGCAACGATGGGTCAGTCAATCCACAATATAGAACCAACTCCAAAATCATTTTCTATACCGTCTGATATACTGATTTCTTAATCATAATTGCCTTATAGACCATGTCCAAAATTGATCATAAGAATGTGTAAATGCAAATTGTCAAGGGAAAGAAAGTTAAAGGGAGGGGGTGCAAATGTTGCGCCCAAGCAAAAGTTTCAGCCAGCAATGAAATTCAGACCAAACTGCAGTCTTCTTTTGCACTGATCTTGCAGACGTATCCTTCCTGGTGCTCGTTTTTATTTTTGGATTTTCAATACGGTTCTGCAATCTCACGACAAATGTAGTTTCGGCTAGCAATTACTATTAATCACATACCAGTATGGGAATGAGCTCTTCATAGACCTGTCCTTCAATTGCTTTCCAGTTTCCACAAACGATAGGAGCTTTAAGTTTTACTGCCACTCAAGCCGAGGGTAATTATGGTCCTTCATTCAGATTTTTGTGAAATGGAGCAAATAGATGGACAGTTCTTTTATGCCTTTTAAGATTGGTATCTCACTATAATTCACTCTCGAGAACCCACTGTATGAACTAGAAAATTTTGTATCCAAATGAATGAGCTCTGATGAATAAAAGAAGAATTAGTAGAAATTCTCATAGGAGAAGCAAAGCAAATCTATTTTCAGAAAAAAGGAGATAAAACAGTAAGCTATATAGTGGCTAGGAAGGCCCCGGAGATTCTTTCAATTCTAGTTTAAAACTGAAAAGCAGTTGCTGAATAACTCAAAATGCTAAGCCTAGCAGGCAAACAATGTCAAGGAAGATTACAAATATCCAATAGCAGCAAATAATTTGAATGATAGTGGGAAACCAGTTATTAGTTATAAAGAGAAGATTACAAATTATTAAACAGTATACTAATCAGGGTTTGGATACTGGAAAGAGAACTTATTGGCAACCTCTGTCTTGAAACAATATATACCACAAATTCAATTTCCATAAATCAAACCAGACAACAACTTCTTTTTCCCTATTGTATATCATAAGCAGCAAAGGAAAGAACCATGTATGTTACAGAAAGTACAGATAAATGGAACAAGAAAAGCATAAGACATCAAGAAAGAGACAATGATCACCTTGAATATTGAAGCTCCTCCCGAGAAGCAAAATTGGTAACGTGCAAATTACCGCACCAATCATCAATAATTCTTGTCAAACATCTTACCCAAATCTGAATAACCTGCAAATCACTGATCAAACCACAGCTACTGTATGCTATTAAGGATTGATATTGACCTTACCATCTTCCAGGCGTCAAAGATATTTGTACTAATAAACATCCATCCATGCATTATATATATGCACGCATATACATATATGTACACAGACACAGACACAGACACAGACACAGACACACAAATATATATATGTATCAATATACCAAGAAAGCATGATCAATAAAAAGAAAGCTTTAATTACAGATGACTCCCCCAATTTGCTCATCAGTAATAATATTTCTCAAATAAAATCAATTTCTAGTAGTTCCAAAAAACACCCTAGTTAATTTAAAGGTGGTCTAAAAGCTCCATAAGCAATAATAACATTATATTTGAGCAGTAAGCAGCTCGTGTTAGTAATGCAAAAGTAATTTGTGATTCATCACACAGTAATTATTTTCCAGTTTCGCCTTTGCTCATAAGTATAAAAGTTGCGAATGCAGTCACAAAACATCTAATGCTTGATGTACTTATATCAAGACCTAGGTTTTGGGGCCAAGCCCAAATTTACCATATTACATGAAGTCGGCTTAATTTTTTTCATACAACTGCTTATCGTCATGATCCTGAAAAACCATCAATCGGTTCAGTCTTGACAGATGTAACACAGTCAACCACCATACTCATATGACCCAAAAGCAAAGTCCTAAGCAAGAACCAAAATCCACAATACTCCTGTAGGCAGGAAATCCTACAACAAACCACTGGGAATACGAATATAAAAAAAGTAAAGCTGAACCAGAAGGACTTTGTCTTGCCCCTCAAGATCACATGTTTATGAAAGTTTTTTACCTAGAAAAATGCCACTTTTCAGTAAAGCAATATTAAGAAAAATGGAATGCACCTATAATTAAGTAACAATAAACTCATATAAGAGCATTTTTAGTTCCTTTTGTATTTGCAAGAAGATATCCAAGCAGTTGAGCATGAGGAGTTTCAACTTCAAAAATCTAAGGTTCAAATTCATTCATAGAGGCGGCAGAGGGGCATAAAGTGTAGCATGTACCTTCAAATGAGTGTATATAACTTCCTAGCATTTGAGAAAAAGGAACCAAAATAAAGAAACCACTATACTATAATACCAACGATCACCAATTAAGAGAACACCAGTAAGCAGGACTAGAAATCCAGCCTGAAGTTCACTTCAAGACCACAGCAAAAAGTTGGCGCGCTAAAAGGCAGATGAATTGCCAATTATCCCCCATGAATGAAAGACTGTAAGTTGCCAATTTTTACCACAAAAGATGATGAACTAAAGAACAGCAGCCAACTTACCTATCTAACCAATTAAACCCCTGGCCTTGTCATCATCGCAACAAGTACAAGTTGGCAACATCCCACAAAAGGAAAATCACTTCCTTTTTTCTGGTCTGCAACTCTGTTCTTAAAGCAGTTGAATCTTGAAAGAAAATTGTGATGAAACTATTGATACAGTCCAAAAATAAGAACTAATTGTATGGTCTATTATTCTAAAGCTAAACCTCTCTGGCTAAGATCAAGTCACATGATTAGCGAAAAAAATATCTCATATCAAACATGAGGAGCGAATGTGCTACTCCAAAGAACGGTCCGATAAAAAACACCAAAGCCTGCATTTGATCAAAGATGGAAGCTTGTCATTGGTCCTCAAACTAGCTCTTTGTAAAGGTATCGCATTATAATAAATTTTCATACCCGTGATTGCAATGGTGAAGCACAGTAAAGCAATACCGTTTATCACAATATTATTACAAGTTCGGATCGTAACCACAATCCCAGAAAAACTATAGCCAACACCTTAATATCCTACCCAATACAAAGCCTGCTAAAAATTTTATGTTACTTACACCGATTCTTAAATCTGTCAACCCAATTATGGCATGTAAAAATGTTGCAGTTGTCGAAAAAAAGAGCATTCAACAAAAACATCAAACATTAAGCAAAGCAACAGGACAAATGCAGAGAAATGAAAAAGATTTAAATCCGTAACTAGCATTAATGCTTGATAAGCACCAACATGTTTACAGAAGACCCAACTTCTAAAGAGAGAACGAAAGAAAAAAATCTAAAAATCAGACAACAAGAGATTCAAGAATAAACTTCCAGACCATACAAAACATTTGCGTACTTCTCTAATACTCCATTGCCGACATCATCAAAATACTTCTCTCTTATCTTCCGAAACGCATGTAAGGTCAACAAGCTATCTGACCCTGCTTGGTGACTCTTACCCGCAACTCGCTCCACGCTCAGTGTCTTGCAAGCCCGATCTAAACCACCATACAAATTCGCTGAAAATCGCATCAAATGCTTAACATCATAAACCCTTGACCCAAAGAATATTCCGACTATGTTCAGAAACTCCGTTAATGAATTCGGTAGAAGCCTCTGAGTTAAGCACTTAACTAAATAACCGAAATCGTAAGCGCCATGAAATGCGACCCATTTCACGGAGTCGTTTAGAACGAGTCCCGAAGACATCATCAACTCAGCAAATCTCCTCGAGTCAACTCCATAATGCCGATTCTTCTCGAAATCAATCCCCTGGCGCCTCAACAACTCGACGGAGTCATGTGCGTGGGCATCACGAGCCACGTCAAAATCCCTAAAATTGAATTCCCAAATGAAACAGCTGTCCATTCCAAGATCCGGCAAATTGCCATCTTCGTCGGCGATTGTGAGCCCGATTTGGATCAAATTAAGATGATCGACGTTGGACTTTAGGTTGAAGTAATGTTCGTCGGGATCATGATGCCGGTTGTAAGGGTCCTTAGCACCTCGCCGGAAAACGACACCAGGAAACTCCGTATCCAGTGACACGACGGTGTACTTATCGATCGCCGTCCGGATCAGGTCAATTTCGGCGTCAAGATTATCGGCCCAAACTGAGCGGATGACGACGGGTCGCGGCGGCGGTTGATCGGCGTCGGACATGATTGAGGACGATCCTATTCCGGTTTTCTATTTTTAGGGGAAAATGGTTGGAATAAAGCAATAGAGTGAAAGTGTGGACAGAGAGAGAGAGAGAGAGACAGTAAAACGACACCAAGAAGCGTAGTTTTATAGAGAACGTGGTGGGTGGGTTTCCTCTGCATCTTCCTTTCTGGTGGAGACTAGAGAGAGATAAAGGCGGTTTTTGTTGCGTTGGTTTTTTTGAATTGTTTGTAAAATTAATTTTATTTGTTCGTTATTTTTTTTTGTTGACAAAACTAATTTATTTGTTCGTTATTATTTATTAAGAAATTAAAGTAATTAAAAAAGCAGCAATAATTACGTTGAGGGGCGATGATGGAGGAGCCGGAGCGAGTGGGATGCAGCCCACGTTCGAAATTTAAATAAATAAATGAAATAAAAAATTATATTAGATATTTAATTCATTCAAATCAAGAACTAGGTTTCAGAGGTTGACCCAACTTCTTATTCACAATCACATGGGACGGTCATTTGTTCTTTGTCTGTAAAACACGCGTGCTCATTTTGCACGTGTCTTCCTAATAGCTTATCCATTCATTAAATAGGTTTTTTAAACAAATAAGAAAAGAATCCCAATAAAAAACTGCTCAAAGTGAAACCACTTAAAAAATGAACTTTAAAATATTATATTATATTTAATCGGGAGTTTATTAATAAAATGAAATAAAATGTAATATTATTTTAAGAAGGATTTATAATAAAATGGAATGGAAGTGGAGTATTTCGTATCACATCTTATTATATTCTAAATGGTAAAAATAAAAAATCTCTTATTTGGAAGCTTAAGATGGAATGCAAAACGATAAATAATTTTAGATTATATTACATTATAAACCTTTCGTCTTAATAACATTTCACTATATTATATTATGAACCTTTCCATCCCTTCCAAACAACAATTTCTAATATTACATCAATTTATATTCCATTCCGTTATAAATCATTCCATTCTATTAAAAACCTTACGTCTGACTAACATAACCTTAATATATGTTTCGATCTATTAACAATATGTTTTATTCTATAATGGCATAATAGTCATTTATTATTATTATACATACATTACATTCTATTCTATCTATCACTATATTACATTATGAACTTTCTCGTATGTTCTAAATTACTATTTTCTAATATCACATTTATTTATATTTATAAATCATTTTATTCTATTAAAAACTTATTTCCAACAAAAAATAGCCTAAATTTATTTCGTTTGCTTTTTAGTAAGAAATAGTCTCGAGCTTGAGATTTTTCTTACATCATTCTATTTTATTAAAAACCTTATTTCCAAAAAAAAAGCCTAAGTTTACTTGTTTTACTTTTTGGTAAGAAATAGCCACTCGTAAGATTTTTCTTCCATCATTATCAAGATTACAAACAAAAATAATATATTAAGGTTTCCGCTCCATGATTCATTATTGAAATAATTATATATTCCGTTATGTAACTTTATAAAATTTTTATTTTAGTCCTTTAATTATTATTTTTTAAAAGTTAATTACACGGAACATCTTATAGTTTGCATCTTTTTCACTTTAGGCTATGGTTCTTTTTAAAAAATTATCATACATCTTTTTAAAGTTTGATTTTTTTACATGTAATTTTTAGTATCATTCTCTGTTAAAAAGCCTAACGGAGAATGGATAAACAACATTTTTTTTTTGGGTGAAGGGGGTGGAGTTGGGAATATTAACTCCATAAAAACACTATAGTTTGAGAGTCTGCCTCTAGTGTCAAGCGGATACCTAGAGGCAGGATGGACCTAAAAGACCACAGAAGCGTTTGTGATAAGCCAAGCTTAGCAAGAAAGTCCGCACATTAATTGCCTTTACGAAGAAGATGTTGAAGTTCGCAGCTCCACGGTCTGGCCATTAGCTCTTGGATATCCCGAATAAGAGCAAGGTGTGGATGAAAGATTTGTGAGCAGTCCGGAAACGATAGTTACCACAGCTAGGCAATCAATCTCTATTATCACTCACCGGTAGCCCAGTTCCCACGCAAGTTGAAGGCCATGTTTAAGTCGCAGCCATGTTTGTCGCAATGCCAATAGATAGAGTCGGAAAAGCACGACATATAAATTGATTAGGTGTTAAGTAGCACAACAATTGTGATGATTATGTCACGTAACACACAATATTGGATACTAATACTATCCTCTCTCAAAGTCACAACATCGTCTAATATACATGACAATCTCATTTGAGTATTAAATCTCTTAAACCACACGATATCATGTGTTGTGTAGTACAAATTAAATGACGGGTACGGGTGAAATTGAATTAAAAGATTGGGTTAATCACGTAAGATCTCCTATACTTTGGACCTTTTTCACTTCAGTCTCTAATTTTTTAAAAACTATTGTATGCCAAAGTACTTCTACTAATATTTTTAATAAAATACTATATAGATCATATCATCTCTAATTATATATATATTCACCTAAGATTCTATATATATATTTATATATACCATGGAAGAAATTTTGTTGAAATCATTAACAAAAGTCTTAATATAAAGAATTAGCAAAAAGTTAAAGACTACATTAAAATGTTTAATAATTGTATTTTCAAATAAAATTAAAAGATTAAAAATATGATCATTCATTTTATTCTCAAATGACAAAAATTAATAAAATTTTATTATAAACAAAAGATGTGATTTCCAGCCTAATGTTTCACATAAAGTGTAAGATAAGAGTTGTGGAATTTTGGCTAATGGATGTTGATGTAGCTATTATAAATTTTTTTAATGTAAAAAGGTGTTATTCACCTCCTCATATTTCGCATAATATCTAAGGTAGCTTTTACTATTATCTTTGGTATTCGTTTGCACTATATTATATTATTTACAAATAGCAGCACATTTTGTACTATCAAACCATTAAGTGTCTGTTAGATCTTTGTCATGGCACATTTAACTCATTAGACATGATATGCCAATAAATATTACAAGTGTTTATGTGGTCAGATTTCTATAGTTGGCATGTCATATGTCGTATCTTAAAGGTGTCGTGTAAAGACCTAGTGGAAACCTAATAGTTTGAGGGTTCAAATTGTGACATTTTTAAATGTTAGATAGCAAAATAATATTAGAAATAACGATATATAGGACGTATTTTAGACCCTATTGGAAATTTTAGAGCGCAAGTTGCACCTTTTATCTTAAAAATAAAATTTATAATAGCCACATCAATATCCACATGATTAAAATTGCACAGTTGATGCTATGTGTCACGCAGTGATGGAGCCAAGAATTTAAGATAGAGGGGCTCAAATATTTAATTTTTTAAATTTTGAGGTCAACAAGAAACTTAAAAATAAAATTGTCATTATCTAAAAGGAGAGTTTTTTTTGAAACCTTTGATGCGCCACCGTGCACTAGCCCATGCATTAATGATTGGAAACGTAGGTCTCTTGTTTTAGAAGGAACCCATCAGTGTATTCATCCAAGCCCTTTCCCCTACCTGCAAAAGTTTAATTGCAGGATAGACGATGCCATCCTTCATGACGTTAGGATAATGTTTCAGTTGCACCTTCTTTTGTTGAAAATTAAGCTTCTTACTCCAACGCCAACATTTAAGTAGTCAACATGTGGTTTTGGAACAAATAAACTCACGTCATTCCTAGAATCATTATGCTGCACAACCTCTCTCGGAAAAGCAGGGAACTCTTCCATAGCCTTATTAAATGGCTGATAGGATTGAATCATTTTATATTTTCTTATGCATTTAAATGTCTTTTCAATCCTATTGTTGTGTTTAAATTACTCAATTTATGTTTACATATAGATTAAAGGAGTGAACACAAATATATGATAAAAGGAAGAAGTTTGACAAAGTTTTGAGAGCCATTCAGGGAGGAGAAACCATCAAGGGCATTCGGAGGAGAATAAGAGAAGACTCGGGAAATCGTGCCCTTGGGTTATGCCACGATCGTA
>JANZXV010000004.1:21805703-21823861 GCA_027576455.1 Erythroxylum roigii
ATTAATAAACTGATCAATTTTTAACAATAAAAATTATTAAAGTAAATTAAATCGAAAAATTAAAACTACATTAAAAATTAAAAAATTAAAAATTTGTGTGATTGAATTTTTTTAATGATGTTAAGAATATAAATGCTGTTTAATTAAATTTGAATATTTGTCCCATCAAACAAAAACTTTTATGTATTTTAATGGAAAGTGACCAGTGAACAATCCACATTACACTAGGTACGGTAAGCGATGAGTGCCACGTGTTCCTACCCCATTGCTCGCCAGCCAAAGAACAAGGGACATAAAACTTCGAAGCTTTAGACCAGACTTCGTTTAGGTGCTCCATTCGACTTCGCAAGCAGATTAGCGGTAGTGCAATGAATCAAAAGTTTTGAAGAAGAAGAAGAAATTTATCGGGCTTCCAAATAACCCATTTGTTTCCATAATTATCTGCTCCAGGTTTTTATTCCCTGTGCCCTGAGATTTCTCCATTCATTTTGATGCGACTAACTTGTTCGATGAAAATCTCGACTTTGTGTTTGTTACCCTTTTCCTGGTAAATCTCACTTCTTTTTCCAGTTATGCTTCTCGTTGTTGGGACTTCTTTGATATCCCATTTCTTTTTATTTCGTTTTTTGTGAAGGTAGGGTTTTTCGTTGTTTATGGTATTTGTGTTTATATTTTAATTTCTGCATATGCCGACGTCTATCTGATGCGAAAATATTGGTATTGGGAAGGCAGTCTAGAACATCTCAAACATCAGGAATTAAAATCATTTCTGGGCTTTTCTCTTGTTTTTTAAACCCTAGCTCGTTCCAGTGAAAATCACAAATCTTGTTTATTATATATCTAGTTTATGTTTTGGATTTGAAAAGAATGCTTTATCAGCAAGTTCTTAAGCAATGAATATTTCGATTCTTAGTTCTGGCTGACTTACCTTCAACTTTCCAGCATAAGTCGGGTTCCATTTTGATTGCAAAATGAGATCATTTGCGTTTTGGATCTCCAATACTAGAGCTAACAAGGCACTCCATATTTTTCCCTTTTCCGTAGTTAGAACTTAAATCAAATTGATGAACCACTATTTCTACTGTCGGGTTAAGTGGGTAACTTAAAGCATCTTTATGGGTTGGAGTGGTAGTTAGAGTTGCAGCTTTATCGTGTAGAAGTATAATTTGTAGACACAACAAAATATATTGAAACTGCCTGGGTAATTGTTGATGTTAATAGTAAAGTCTCGTATGCTGCAAATTCAAAGATTTTCTGCAGTTTGCAGGCATTTGTTGAACTCAATTTATACACTGATTGAATTTCGAAATTTGGTTGTAGATGTCATTGCATATTGGTAATATTTCATCTCGCATTCGTAGAGATGAACTTGAACGTGTTTTCCGAAGGTTTGGACGGTGCAGTGTAAGACTGAAAGATGGATACGGATTTGTGGTGTATGAGTTTCCTCCACATGCAGAGAAAGCACTGAGAGCACTTCGCAGGAGTTATATATGTGGGCAGCAATTAACTCTCTCATGGTCAAACAAGCAACCTAGAGCATTTAAGGGATCTGCAAGATCTGAGGGATCCTATGAGGCACGTCATGGAAGGGATACAAGACGAGAAGAAGATATTGTTGGAAGAAATTTGGCTGATATAAGTGATCGTGGAGATAGCAGGATGAATATGATTAAGCAACCTGATAGTAATGTAGGAAGGATTGGTTCTGCCAACATGCTTGATGAAGAGATAGCTTATCATCACGATGGTACTAAAGATTTCATCAGGGAAGGTCATGATTATAGAGAAGATGCTCTGGAAGAAGGACATATGGGTGTTCGCAATCCAGTAGATGATGATCGATGGGGTCATCAATTCCATGACCCCATAGATGGAAATGGTGTTGACAATGGACTAGAGTTTGATAGGTATGAACCTAACAAAGTTTATGATGAGAAAATTGATGATTATAGTCGTCAAATGGCCTACACTGGTGGGTCTGCTTTGGGAAGCTCTCACAATATAGGCAGAGCTCATATTGGTGAAGGGACTTCAAAGCACCCTAATGATGCAAAACGGCGAGGAAATTGCTATCAATGTGGAGGCTCAGGTCACAAAATGCGGAATTGCCCCCAAAAGAATGCTTCACGAAGAAACTTAACTAGCTTTGACCATAGGCATGATATTGATAGAAGAGGTAGAGACAAAGAGGAGCTGGTAAGATTTAGGTCCAGGTCAAGGGAAGGATTGCGGAGTAGGGATACTAACTTGAACATGCAACTCTTGAATGACATGAAACCAGGCTCTGGAGGGAGATCAATGATTGGCGGAAGCTACCAAGTTTCTCAAGAAACTGACAAATCTGCGAGACAAGATTACAGAGGAAAGAAAAGAAACAAGATGGAAATTGGTTCTCCAAAACGACTTAATACCAAGAAAGCAAGAAGGTCAGTTTCATCTTCTCATTCTGATTACACTCCATCCAAATTGCAGTCTACATTACCATCCTCTAAGCAAGTCCCAAGATCCGGTTCCCACTCTCGGTTAAGATCATTATCTTCCCGAGGAAATTCAAGATCATTTCATTCTAGGTCTACTTCAAAATCGCCTAATTCTAGATCAAGATCTATAAGATCAAAGTCTAGGTCAAGATCAAGCTCTCCTACATCATTATCTTTATCTGTATCACTTGGTCGACCTTTACCTTCCTCTTCAAATAAGGCTCAGTTGATTCCAAAATGCTCAGTTGATAATACACCGGAATCCAAGGAGATTTTAATTGAGCATGAGCAAACATCAACAGTGTATACTCAGTTGGAAGATACTAAACTTGAAGATGAATTACTGGCAGTGAACAATAATACTGCGGTTTCAATCTCCAGAATGGAATCTGAAATTGAAAAAGATGAGCCTCTTAATAAGAATAGCTGTGTGCACCAAATGACATCAAGGTCCCTGAATGAAGGAACAGATCCAAGCACTCAACTAGCAGACAAAGCAATTGTAACTGAAAGTTCCTATAAAGAGGTTTTGAACAAGACAGGGGAGTGTCCAAATACTGATGCATTGATAACAAGGCAGTCAATGGTTCCAGTGAAGAAGCCAGATTCTGAAGCAGCAGATGTTGCATACCCTAGACATACAGCAAGCCTTACCTCAGAGGAATTATTCATGGTTTTGAAGCACTATGGCTTTGAGCTCCAAGAGGAACACAAAAATCATACTGCAGAGGCTTATTTTGGTTCTGCACGTTTGTGGCCATGGGAGATCATCCACTATAGGAGGTTGAAGAAGGGTCCTATCACCGTCGAAAATTATGCAAGGCGGATTGAACAGAACCGGGAGTTCGGGATTATTGACAAATATGTAAGAAGGAGTAGTGGATGGGGAGAATTGAGCCAAGGAAACCCTTGAAAGCTTTTTTTGGTTGATATGCCGAGATTACAATCACATTCTTCGATTATGGCATTTAGCAAATCTGCACTTCGGCCCCTTATTTTACTGGAGTTCACATGGCGAAGTCACTAGCAAATGTTTTAGGTAACTTTGAACTGGTATTGGTATATTGCAGAATGTTGCACTTGGTTATCATGACCTTCCATAGCTTTAGGATTCATATGATTGTATCCAGTTGGTCATTTTTTGAGGATTGATGCTTAGTGGGATCACTTGAATTTGGAATGTATCTAGAACTGATTTTATGAATCTCTTTTATGTGCATCCTTTTCCTGGATTTATCGAATGTAAATATACTAACATGAGCCATATTAATCTAAATGATTAAGTGTTTTACTATCGAACTTATGTTTGCTATGATTAGTATTGGCAATAGGCCTGGTCCTGTCCGACGTGGCCCAAAATCACTGGGCGGGCCTAGGGACCTTTTTTTTTGAGCCCAAGGCCAGCAACAGCAAAATGACACCAAATTTTAAATTTTTTATTAAAAAACTGGCTGGGCCGCGCTGGCTTGGATCTGGGCTCACTGTCATCCTTAGCTATGATGGTTTTCTGTCAAAGTAAATTGAAAAAAATGGTATGTTTCTTAGCTCTCTATCATCAACATATTGCAGACTTGTACTTCCCTTCATGCCAATTTACTATGAATTCAACTTTTATGATTGAAGTATCTTTGGAATGTATATTGTTTTGATCTGCTACGGGATGTTTTCAGATGTGTGGAACTGGAATGTTAAGAAGTTTTTCTTTCTTGTTCTGATGATTCAAATTTTATATGCCATAGTTACATAAATATCTAGTAATTTTCTTTTGCTTCTAACATGAGTGGGAAATGACTATTGTTTCTTTTTTGTCCATAAAATCTGTGGAACCAAGTACTACATAGATTTACGGGGTGAAGGAAACCATTTTGATTTTGGATAGACTGTGTTTGAAGAGACATCATTTTCTTATGATGAATGTTTCAGAATCTATTAGTTCATCTTTTGTTCTATTACATTTGCATCAGAGATTGTGGAGCAACTGATGTATGGTTTCGTTTCATTATTTCTCTCTCCCTCTCCTTGTCTAACCAAAGGAGAATACTGTAGATTTTGCTATTGTTGCAAAGGCATCTGTTGGTTTTTCCTGTAAAATGTAAGAAAATGTTGGATAAGGCAGTCTGTTGTACTTGCCATCCCAATCTATGGTGTAAACATTGTATTTGATAAGGCAGTCTGTTGTCCTTGCCATCTCAATCTATGGTTTAAACATTGTATTTGCTTTACTTCTTACCTGATGGAAATGATTCCTATGGACTCACAACCTTAAATGGAAAAGAACGAGTGCTGTTAATGGCACAATAAAGGTGGCATTTAGATTAGTGTGTGAATGTAGTGAACGATGGGCATGGGATGGACTAGAGGGGCGAAGGGGGGATTAAAATTTTGTAGTGTATTTATCATCTGACGTAATACATACACTTCAACTGTCTCAATTACTCTTAGCATTTATGTGTTTTAAATGGACTTTTATTTCAATGCTCGAACTACCAAACAAGTTACACCTCCTCCCCCTTTTTCCATTAACTTGAAGAAACAGTATACATATGATATATCCATTTCATTTCATTTCCTTTGAGCTTCATAAAGTGATGAATAATGGTCAAGTGGGCATTTCTTTTCGTGTCTCAGTCTGAAGCACCTTGCATTGCATGGTGGTATTATGGTTTCCTTTTCCTATGCCTATTGCCTAGCCATACACATTTGAGTTCATGGTGGGGCCACTGCATTCTTTTCTGTAGGAGTACATTTATGTAAATACAGCCTCACTTACCAACTTTTGGCTTCATCATTCAGTTAAACTGAAGACTGCGTCATTGACATTGTCTAGCAATTTCTGACGTGGCATCATGAGAGATGAAATAGTAAAATACCTAACATTGTGATTGCATGGCAAATTTTGGCAGTAGTTTAACCGGTTTACATTGTTTTCTGCTAAACAGGGGAAGATAAGCTGGACCTAGCCCAGGATCAGTAGGAAACAAACGCAAGAAACTACCTCTGTCACCATATCCCCCATATTTCCTATCTTCTATGATTCCAAAGATAAACCATAATAATAAAAACAAAACACAGAACGGGAAGCTTGGAAAAGAGAAGCAGTGCTATTTTCGCTCCACTTTTCTTCCATACTCGGGTTGCAACATGAGACATGGAGCTACAAGGTGGAGCGCAAGTAGCACTACTTGAGATGGAATAAAAAGGAGATGAAACAGATAAAGCCTATATTGAAGTCCTACTAAAGCTATAGTAGCCGAGAATTAGCGGGGGAAAAGGAGCCTACATTCTAGCTTCTCCTAGTCTTCATGGTGGTCCTGTTGTCTTGGAGGAAATCAAGCAACACTGTACTCTTGCATTTGGGGCATTTGGGGTCGTCCTCCGAGAGCATCACGTACATGAGACATCTTGGGCAACCTACAAGCACCATAGATGTCGCCTCAGGGCTATTGGAGTATGGAAGACTGCCATCTTCTTGGTTCAGCTCCGACGACACACATGAGCTCGGCGGTGAGGTTGTTGACTCCGTCGCCGATCGGGTCGGTGACTCCACCCTTTGACCCGTTCTTGGTGGTGATAGGTTCAGTTTTAAGTCAAGCTTTGGGATGTTTCCGTTTCTTCGACTCATCTTCTCTGTATCCTGTCTAGTAGTAAACCCGCCCTTCTGCAACATCAGAAAGACAGTCTTAATTCGGAAACAAACGATCACTAAACAAAAAAATAGATAAAAACACAACTGAATTGTACTACAAAGTCTCTCACCCAGATCAAAGCTGATCATATAAAAGGAGGTCTTACAAGAACTAGTTAGGTTTGTGTTACCTTAAGGTTCAGGAACTTTGGGAATCAGAAGAAAGAGGAAGGGTTTCTTTCAATTCAATACAAGGATTGTGATGGTGATGATGAGAAAGACTCAAACTTTATGATGGTGGCTAGGATTGAACCATAAGTGGCAGCTCCTATAGCACCAAAAACATCATCTTGGTGGTTTGGACCTCTAAGGGCATTATGAATATATATAAAGAAAATGAAGGGAGAGAGATTAGGTTTAATTAAAAGCTTACCTTAATTATGGAGGAGAGGTGGAGGGTGTAAGAGTAAAGAGAGAGAGAGGGGGAGAGGTGAATTGAATTGAAGTTTTTGGTGGAAGAGTGTGTAAATTGAGGGCAGGAAATGTATTTATGAATGGAAAAAATCCCAAGGAGTGTATTGCAGCTGCAGGAGGAGGAAATTTGGAGTAAATATTGCAATTATAAAGTGCAGGAGGAAGCTTTCATTCATTGCTTTTAAAGGGAAGAGAAAGGAGAAGGGGTCGGTGTTTTAAAGTTTTTTGTGTTATGTGACAGAGAAAGAGAGCAACAACACATACAAATACAATACAAGAAGCACAGGAAATACCAAATGGCCTTTAAAGAACCAAATTGCATTTTGAAGCTATCACCACCTAAGAATTTAATGGAAATTAATAAGTGTCAACCAATTCAAAGCAAAGTATAACAGCTAAAACCCCTTTTTTAATTAAATACATCCCAACAGTACTCACCAATTCTGATAGCAAAAGACACCAAAATATTAAATGGTTACACCCAGAATTTACACAGGAAATTTTAAGATTACCTCTCTCTATCCACCCCTCTGATGAGTTGTGACCTACGTTCTGCAAACCATCCCTTGTAGTAAATTTCCAGTATTGTCATATCCTTTTTAATGTATAAGTTGTTAACTTTATGTTCTAATTAATATGATAATATAGCTAAAATTCTAATAGCTAGCGTTTCTAAACTGCAAAAGTGCACGCCAAGTTGCATTTGTCTTGAACTTCACTTAATTTACATTTGATCAAAGTCAATAAAGCTTGCCCTCATGAACATGTGTAATATTGTACCTCTCTGATTTTGTTAGATAAGGTGGAAGTCAAAGTGACTTAAATGCACCTTGATGTGTGCCCGAGAATACTGAGAAGTCTTATCATAGAAAAGGAAAACAGATGAAAGTATATCTTCATCCTCGTTTATTTTGTTGGAGATTTGTCATATTGATTCGGATCTAAGCTTGAAATGTTTCTGAACCAAGTCCTATGAGTCTTTATTCTTTGTTCTTAATTTTGGCTTATTTTGTTTTCTTTTAATCATTTCTTAAATAAAGGAAATTGTCTTTTTCATGGTTAGTAAACCCTGGCATCAAATGAATTAAGCAATTGTCTCGTTTATTTTTATTTAGAACCATAAAAGGTCTAAGGTGGACTTTAGCTTGAAATAATCGCTTTCAGAAAATTGCTCTATGGTCAGATTCTACGAAAGCTTTGCGACTATTGGAAGGACGGGATTGGATGACATACTGTCATGCCAATATTATCTATGACATCCAAATTTTATTACAACAAGATTGGTGTGTGAAAATGGCCCATTTGCTCCGTGAAGGGAATTCGGTTGCCGATCATCTAGCCAAGCTCGGGGGGCGTTCTCCGACTATCGACAATCGTGTGCTCAACTTGCCACTGGCTTCTGTTTCTCTTCTGCTGGATGTAGTTGGCACCCTATATTTACAGGGTTGAGTTTAGTTTTACTACTTTCTTTTTGTTTTCTCTGTACTAAAAAAAAAAGAAAGGAAAGCAATTAGATCCATGAATAATGTTTGAATCTGTGAGATAGTGCTCTGCACGAATTCTTAAACTGCTTGTGTATATAATATTAACAAATGTATAATTACGTAACAAGTCCTTTACTTTCTAGGTTTACCAAGCAAGAGGAAGATTCTCTTGACAAATGCAAAGACCTTCTTGAGTTTGACTCAACTTTTTCTTTGTAACTTCAACCTAGCTCCAAGTGCCATCTCCAATCACAAGCATCAAGGCTCTTTTAACTTATTTGAGAATAAAAGAAAGAAGGAAAGGGAAGGGACCATCCCATTTAGTCCTTGTCAATCCTGTTTATAGTACCTGAACACAACACCCACAAAGTCTACCATACAACTCTCACTCAGGTATATTTCCAGAAAGGACATTTAGTCCTAGACTTTGTACAAGATTTGTATCTTCTTCATTCCTGACAATGACCTATTCCCTTCTTTAGTAGCTACTGGCGTTTGATAAGAAGTAAGGTTAGTCAGCAATTCTATAAACCATAATTAGTGCTGTTATCCCATTTTTCTCAAATTATTTTCAGATAATAAAATACGTACACATACATATCTGAAATTTAATTATTTATATTATAATCCACATTTTCTCTATTCCAATGGTAGGAGATAAGAAATTTGGTTTCTTTTTTCACTAGTTGACAATTATGGAACAAAAAAAAAGTTTTCATTGAGACCTATAAGCTTAAGGTTATTTGTTTTAATCATCATCATTATTATTAACACTCAGTTGAAGTTTTGCTAAGGCGTAGGATTTAAGGAGATTCGATAATTAATACGCAATCTTATTTCTACTTAACAGAGAGGTTATTTCCGATAGACACACATATAATATGTTACGAAGATACTATAAAATTAGAGATGAAATTTTATTAAGACCTATAATCTTAAGATTATCTGTTTCAGTATTTAATAATAATAGGAATTAAAAAAATTATTTGCCTCTAATCCGTGGACGTGTAGTGAAAATCTTGAATAGAATTCCTTGTTGGCCACACGAAGAAGTGGCCATTAATTTGTATTGTCATAGATATTAATGGTAATGGTGAGATATGATCCAAATAAATTAGCCACGAATGAGACACTATTAATTAGACAGTTGAACTTGAACAATACATAATAATTGAGTGTGTCTCATTCTTATCTAGAAGGATGCCTAATGGGTTAGGCGTCATTTTTGTTGAGCTTGGATATTTTTACATATTTCGTTTTTATAAAAACAAATTAAAATAGACTAGAAGTTATAAGGAGTTATTGTGTTAAATCGAGTTGCCCTCGAGGGGTGTGGCTTGATGGTTGAGAGCGGAGCTTGGGTTCGGTTAGGTCCCAAGTTCGATTTCATGCTAGTCCCTCTTGTAAGAGTCTGAGGTAGTCGGAGTTTTACCTATAGGTGGAGAACTAGTTGGGCCCTCAATGATGAGATGCGCCTACTTGGCCCACCTGTGGGGTAGTGCACCAATTGCGCCCTTAGAGAGATGTGCCTGCTTGGTCCACTTACAGGGTTTCCTCGAATAAAAAAAAGGTGTTAAATCGAGCTACAAAATGCATACAATATTATCAAATTTCTTTTACTAATCAAGTAAAACTACACACTAAGACTTGCTTATTGGGAGGTTGACCCTATTTTTGTGGATCTAGTAAAAACGCATTTTTGTATAATCATCTTAATTCAAGGGGTATAAAATGAGATAGTCATATGTTCTTGAATGTTTTATTTGTGTAATTATATATTATTGGTACAGGATTGTGCCAATTGGTTTGTCTTATTAATGAAAGGTGGTTTCTTGATACTTGTACATTTCGAGGTTGCACGTTCTAGTAATTAATTTTGCATAAACCTGATATGGATCTAGACATAAACCTATCTGCTTAATGCCCGTCGTCTTTTGCGACCTAACAACTTGTATCTCCCTTTCAAAACATGTTATTCATATGAATCCTGTGATGACCATAGCTACTCCATAACTTTGCTGTGTTTAGTTTTTTTTTTTTGAGAAATTAAAAAATTTTATTGACAAAAAATGAGGGAACAATAACAAGGGAACAATAAGTCAGCGTAAAAGCAAAACTTAAAGCAACAAGAAACTAGTAAAAAGAGACGTCGTAAGAACTAAGCCAAGAAGCAAGTCAGGAGCAAAACTACAGCATCGTTGAGGAATCAATTTTTGCTGTGTTTAGTTGCTATACTAGAACCACTAGCCACACTTAATTAACTGCCCCTTCTCATTTCTTTAATGTTATGTACCTCCATTTTCTAATCTTTGTTCGTTCTTAACCAAGAGAAGGGACTTAAACAAGAGAAGAAAAGGGAATACCCTAAATAGGATGATCAAGGGTCACCTCCATTAATCTAAATACGACTCTAAGATGAGTAAGCGAAAACATTAACACCTGTGGGTCATGGGCTACCTCAAGCCTGCAGGCTGCAACGTAGCTAGGTTACATAGGTAGGTGGGGTTCACAACTCACTTATGTTCCAATTTTAATTGACAGAACAGGAATTTAGAAGTGCTTGTCTGGGTTTATACTTCATACAGTAATGACAACTTGAGTCTGGTGATCAGCATCAGATACGAGTAATAATCAGCAATCTGCAAAAATGAAGTTAAAAGGGAGGAACATATGTTTTAATTAAGTACTATACTTCTATAGTTGTATTGAAGCAAAACATCATTTTATACAAATCTATTATTGATAGTGACATGGCTTGTCACTTTAATTAAATTAAACATATTAAGTTAATAATTTTTAATTTAAGTAATATGTGATTAATTTCATTGATACTAATGAACATATCAAATATTGATAAAATAATTAATATTAGATAAATAATTGATACCCTTACAGTCCAAGTCATTTATTGAATTTTTTTGGGTTGAATTATAATCTTTAATACAATTTTTTCAAATGTATATTTTTGACCGTCAATCAGTACCGATTATGTTTGGAATCTTTACTGCCTTTCTCTCCCTTTTCCCCTTTCCATATCTTATGAATGCATGTCTATGCTTTATTTGTGCCTCATTCTACTTTATGAGGTGAACACAATGGAAAGTCGTGATGAAGTTTTCTCTTTTACTTCTTACCTGGAAGAGTAAGCCATCAAGAAGATAGGCGTAATCTAAACCTCTTAACAGATCTTTAAACACAAGCTGTATCAATCGCTTAGATAAGATATTAGGTCACTAGCTCCTGCAAATGGGTTGTAAATACAACAGGTTTCGTTTTTTTTGATTCCCTACTAGTCATGAGATTCTATGGACGATGGATAAGAAGAAACAATCAAGCTAACCTTTTCTACAACTTGTTTTTTCCAAGGCACGAAGTATAAGCTCTTTCATTTAAGAATTTCAAATGCAATTAGAGAGAATAACGTGCTATGTATGTCTATACCTTGCTAGGCTAGTGATGTTTTAGGGTAAAGAATCCTTGATATTCACAAACTAAGTGTACATTTACGGACTATTATAGGCTACTCCCTCCTATTCAAAATAAGTGTCGTTTTAAAGGAATGCACACTTATTAAGAAAGTTAATGAAATGTCTGATATACCCTTATTAATTACATGTTAAAATGCCTTGAAAATATAATATGTGTAATCTGTGTAATTAAGATGTGAGAGAAATTAAAGAGTAATTTGGGAAGTAAAATCATAAACATACATGAAAAGTCACGAACGATACTTATTTTAAATAATTAAAATCTCTTTAAAATGACACTCATTTTGAATAGGAGGGAGTACTAATTAAGACGATAGCAGCAGATTAATGATATGTGGAATTAACTAAAGCACATGCGAAATCTAAAAGAAGGTCTCATACATGGCATGATCACCACCAGACTTTGCATTTATGTGAGGAAAATTTAATTCTGAAATGGCTGCAAGGGAAATAAATTATGTGTACTACTTCTACTCGATTGATATTGAAAATGGAATTCAATTCTCTCAACCTCCCCCTCATTGAAACGCATGCAATGCATTTAGTGGGGATGCCTATAGATTAGCCTCTAAATCTGGAGAGCAGAGAAAGAGAGAGAAATAGTACCCTCTTTTGATTGATTACTTTTAAATTGTATGCAGGCACAGAAGCATTGAAACCGCCATTAACTTATATGCAATGTCAACCAAACTCCACCAAGAAACCTCTCAGTGCCATTCAAATCCCATTAAGAACATTAATTCAACTTTCGCTGCTTATTGATTGTTATATATATAAAAGAGGAAGAAGAAGACATCAGAGAGTTTAAATGGTGGTGTTTAAGGCCAACCCCTTCTTTAAATTCTAGTTGCATTTTTCTATGAGCAACTTCAATGCACCATTTACACACCAAATATTATTAATGCCAAAGATTTTGCCAGATTTTCCCAGCTCTACAGTGTCATGTGACATAAGATTCTTCATCATGTACCATTCATGTGTGTTCTTAAATATAATCAATTATACTTATTACCTTTTTCTCTTTTTTTTTTTTTCATATTCAATGGCATTCATATGTGGTCCTTAAAGTACGGACTAAAGAATAGCTGTAATAGAAGAAAAAAAATTTGTTTCGTCTGGATTACGGAGGCCGAATTTCGTTTTTTTCAGGAATTTGGTATGGATCTGGTCCTTCATGTTTCAGATTGGCCCACACGTTCCGATATTTGTGGAACCCACACAACAAATGGGCTTAAGGGATACTGTTATACAAGTAGGTAACAACCATGCCGTCGCTCTTAGTATTCAGGAAAAGATCCACTTTATGTGAGAAAGGTGAGGCTGTAGCTGAAAGCAACATTCTAAGCTGTTCTCCACCACCTCTTCTGATTACAAGTTACTGCATATAGATTCTAGGCTTTAGCTCTTTCCAATTACACAAAACAAGAGTACCCAAGTGGTTTACGTTTCTGGGTTGGTGCATTTTGATGCTTTGAATCATCTTAGCCGCTACTCTTAAGACAGTTCTCTAAACTTTGTATGGAGTGTCATTTACTTTGGATAAAGATAAGACATCAACTGATTAGGAACGATGATTCATTCAATTGTTGAAGCGTCATGTGAAATCTGGCAACTTCCCACAGTTAGACTTTGATGGAGGCTATGCTCGGGTTGGGAGTCGCACATGTCCTGCTCAGTTTCCTTCATGAGACTGCTAACTACTGATATAAATATTCTCATTACTGGGTCATAATGACAATCTGTTGAGGGTTCCTTAGGTGGGTGAGATTACAATTTATGGTTGATGTATCCAGGACGCGATGTCTCCATCCTTCCTGTTTCCGACCAAATTTAAGATTGATAAAAAGACTACGCAGGAGTATGTTTGGCCATGTGTAATGCATTTTCCATGCACTAAGCCTTGTTTTTAGTTTCATTTTTGTATCTCCGGATAATGAAAAAGAAAGTTGGCAATTTTGTGTTTCTTTGTACCAACCACTCTACCGTACTTGGTATGGAAAACCATGTCAGTTTAATCAGTTTTTGTTGTAGACAAAGATATCCATCCTGTAGAGCTAAAACGAAATGTTATACTAGATTTTGTAGCAAAGCTAGGGCAAATCTGTTCCAAGTCGAGCTGTGAATTTTGTTGAAAATGGGTATCAACTTTAGAGTAAGAATCAACCCTTTCATTTCCTGATAACAACTCAGTAAGCAACTGCATGTTCTACATGTTATCTTATAAAAACTATATATATATATATATATATAAAGGTCCAAGTAAGCAGTTAATAGGTACAATAAACATCTGGAATTCAAGCACATCTTCACCACTTCATACATAACATAGATGACGAGAGCTATTACATGCTTTCCATGATGATGATGATCATCATCATCACACCCAGTCCGAAGTCTCGCAGTGAAGCAGAGTCTGAGGAGGTCTGATAATACGCAGCCTCCATGATATACACCAAAAATTTGATACAAGAAAAGAACTTTAAAGGATATACCAAATTTTAGGCAACAATCACACAACTAATAATCTGTTGAATGACCATCAGTTCTAGTGAATATGAAATAGTTTCAGGTCGGAGAACATCGTAGAATTAGAGACTTCACAGCATTAATGAATTTACAGCGTTACAGACTTTGTTCCACCTTAACTAAATCGAAGACAAGCCATATACATAACAAGATACCACGACGCCACTAATAAAAGAATTAATGTGACTAAACAAGGTAAGATATGAGCAAAAGCTATTTCGGAAGGTCCGTTGTTGACACCAGATTTGACTCGGGAAGTGGACTGATATGTGCCAACTGGGGGACAGACTGACCAGTCACACTGAGAGAGAGAGAGAGAGCCAAGGTGGTCCATCTTCATGGATGCTACATTAACAGCACGAATTACACAAAAGTTGCAAACTTCACAACCAACAGTGAAGCATTCAGAACTAGCAAGTTTTCCATAAATGCTCATTAATAGATATCCAATATTTACAAGGAAGACAAAAGGTTTAATCAATATAGCTAGACAGAGACCAAAAACAAATGAGAACAACATTTAGCTGAAGGTGAAGGGTATATAGAAATATTACTCGGATTAATAATCATGCTATAGACCACAAATGAAAGGGTGAAAAGGTCCAAACAATGTGAAACACGTAGACAGTATGACTATCAATGTCAAAGAAATAGAGCAACTAAACTCATAATGATCTCTGCTTGGAAAGAAGTTTTTCCAATTAGTAAATTCCAGGGGCAACTTGATATGTTTTCAACTCTCCATCGGAGATGCAAGCTACTACTTTTCCCGCTTATTAATCAATTCCTTCTTAACAGCCATACCGGACAAAGTACTATACAGAAGTCATACAAAGAGTAGCAATGCCACCGGATTACTATCTTTCTGCAAGTTGAAGGTGACATTTGCTAAATTACTGCTCTTGTAGGTAAATGGCAACTTACTTTATCATGATAATAACACAGAAGCAAAACCATTTTAAAAACTGTTCTAAACATCAAAAACAAGTTCATGTCAATGTTTTTTAATGCCAACTGGACAAACTGAAAACTACTAAGGGCAGCCCTCCCCTTCCTTATACTCCACCACACCCAATGTGCTTATTGCTAATACAACTAAAAACTTCTAGGTATTATGTATCCTAAACTTTGTCCGATAATAAATCAGTTTGTCATTTCATTTAGAACTTGCCAATAGAAAACAATAAATGCAGACAAAAACAATTTCACGTAGATATCTGTTGCTACAACTAAATATTCTTATGCACTTTAGTTTCTTATAATCATTTGCATAAAAGCATCAATTACCAACAATCATGTACCTCTTATGATTACAATGTCTGAATCAACCACAATATGTAGTAGCCACATACACAACTTACATAGTATTCCAATATAATTTATGAGAATGTGACAGTGATCACAGTTCGATACAAATGTGAACTTAAGCAATGCTGATCCAATGATGAAATAACATTCCCTCAGTGTAGAAAACAGGTCTAACAGTTTGCATGTATCAATTATATTGCTGTTAAACCTGATAGTAAGCCTAGTCCTCCAATATTGGCTGTTGCTCAAGCTCATTTGGGTGGTCCGTTAAAGAGTTTGTAGTACCATTGACAGCAGAGTTTTCACCTCTACATAATATCAGCTGTTCTTGAAGAGTTTTGACAAGTACATTAAGTTTCTGGATTTTCTTTTCTTGAGAGAGGATGATCTGCAGCACAATTAACAGTGAATCACATTAGCATCCATAACATTACTTGATGAATCTGAGGACTTGCAGATACCCACATAACTTCAGCCATTTGTTGGACATTGGAAACAGAAACTCAATAGTGAAGGATAGTTAAGGTTAAAGCAACTTCTCAAGACTAGGTTTCAGATTTTGAATGATACAATCACCAGAAATAATTCAAGTTTCGTGCTTGAATCAATGAATCAAGAAGTCTAGCAAATCAAGGTCAGTGTATAAAAAAGAAAAAGAAGAAAAGAACAGGCTATTATCCAATCAAACCTCTTACAAGGGGCACATACTAGAATGCGTCAAAAAGCATAAAGGGAATGAAGCAAACCGGAGGCATCAACCTCTAATCTCATCAAAAAGCTCCACCAGTAATCAATGAGGCATGGGATTAAGCAAATAAACTGGTTATAAATGAGAGACACTTACTATTGTGGTCATCAACCTCGTTATCCTTTAGAAACAGGTCCTTGTTCTTATTTATATAGCAACAACAATGCATAATGGAAAATATAGAAGAGCACGAACTTGAACAGGCAAGTCCCTAATACTAGAAACGTTTGGACACTTAAGAATAAACTTCCAAGAACGATAAGAAAAGAATTGCTTTCTAGCTTATCAGTCATCAAGACAAGCATTAGGATATACCATGGGAAGTATGCTAGTGAAAAGCCATACTACATAATTGTCAAACATGCATATGAATAGGCCTCAAGCAATACTTGTGACATCAGTTAAAGTTTTCAATCTTTTAAGTGTTAATCTAGCTAGAAAATTAGAAAGGAAGAGTAGAGAGAATTGAAGATGCAGGAAAGGGAACATAAAGTTTCAGCAGGGAAATTCTACGCTCCTTTCACTTGAGAAATAAATAATACTGATATACTAACTAATATAGCAGTAAAATCTAATCTCGCAGCTAACATTATTCTCAGACAAATTCAAGCAAATGAAATTATAACTGATCATTAATAATACTTCCTAAATCTCTTCCATACATTCTCCACCATATTCAAATTTAAGGTTCACAACTCAACTTAAGCATAATATTCCCTTTCCTACCCAAAATAGTTATAAAAGAAAATTCCAGGACGAACCCACTTAAGCTTCTTGAACATGTGTATAACAAGCACACAACCCCTCAAATCCTATCGCCAAATCCTTCCACAAAATAACTTCTTTAACCTCAATTCAAAAAACCCTTGTGGAAAAAATCAATCTTTATAACAAATATAATAGAATCAAACCTTTTCTTTGACTTCCTCTCGCTTGATACCATTTTTTTCCTTCCGGGAAATGCTCGAACTTGCTTCGATATCTTCCACCAACTGTTCTTTCCACTCAAATTGAGTACCGAATACAATCAGCAAAACGAGGAAAACAAGCACCCAAGGCCTTGGCATCCTGCACTCTGCCACCTTTCACTTTCACTTGCAGATACACTACTAACTACTCTCCACATACCCAACCTCTAGTAACAGACGCTCACAGATCGGGGCTCAATGAGAGCGGCACGTGTCTCATTGTTCTTCGGCAATTCGCCGGCCACTGTCTTGGAGTCTTCGGCGAGATGAATTTGCTTGGAATTTTGCTGTTATAGCCAACAGGTTTGCAGCAGACATCGATCTATATTTATGTCGTGTTTTATTCTAAATGTCTGTAAGACGGATATCAAAAGTGTTAACCTGCAAAGTTTTAGACTTTGTTAATTAAACAAATAAATAGAAGATTTAAGAATGGTCTACTCACTGATGGGGGCATCTTGAGAGCCAGTTAATGGAATGTAAAAAGGTTGACAAATGTCTCTTTTATATGCTTCATTCTTCCTCTATTTCCAAAACCCTAGCCTTCTTATATTTAGAATTTGGTTTAATCATTTCTTGATTTTTTACGTTTTTAGTTTTATTTTTAAGTAAATTATTTCACAATTTCTGATTAATTAATCTTCACCTTCATTCTTAATCCTAAGAAACACATAAATGCTATTTTAACATAGCTTTTAAGATACCTTTAAGTAATTATTTGGGTGAGTTTTTGGAAGGCCAATTATAAGTAATTTTCTTCAACACAAAAGTTCTTTTTTAAGAAAAATAAGTATTTGACTGTAAAATAAAAAAGCACTTCTTTAATAGATATGATTTTTTTGGTAGCTAAAATACAGTTTTTTAAGAAGCTCAAATTTGGAGCTTCTCAAAAACGTACTTTTTCAGGTAGATTTTTCAGATCAATTAATGAGTCTATTTTTAGTCCATTTTGCCCTTATATTTTACACATAATTCTCACAATACTCACAAACTCATCTTCCCGTTTATTATGTATTTAACTATTTACTCAAATTGGATCTGTATTTTGAAATTT
>JANZXV010000004.1:21835760-21856809 GCA_027576455.1 Erythroxylum roigii
CTGTTGTTACCAAAAATTCAGGTTACAAGGATGGTTAAAGTAAAAACGGGTAATACTACACTAGCAATTGGTGATGGAGCAAATGATGTCGGTATGCTTCAAGAAGCAGATATTGGTATCGGTATCAGTGGCGTTGAAGGGATGCAGGTACGTAATAAACATTTTTCTCCAAGATCAGGCGAATCAGCTTAAATTTATAGTTTCTCAACTTGCTTTAATTTATTTATTGATTTATCTTTTGATTATAATATCAGGCAGTCATGTCTAGTGACATAGCAATTGCACAATTCCGGTTTTTGGAGCGCTTGCTACTCGTTCATGGACACTGGTGCTACAGAAGGATCTCATGCATGGTAATATCGAGTCTTGAGTTTATCGTACCTTTTTTGTCTTTCAAAAAGTTAAGGGATAAAGCATACTTGAAGATTCTCTGAGGTTGTTGCGTTATTAGATTCTGAAGATGTCTTGGAATTTCTTTTTTATGTTGCAATTGCAAGTAGATGTGACTCTTTGGATCTAAGTACCTCATCGCCTTTGACAATTTGACAGATATGCTACTTCTTTTACAAGAACATCACGTTCGGGTTCACCCTTTTCTTTTACGAGGCGTATGCATCATTCTCCGGACAAGCAGCATATAATGATTGGTTTCTATCTCTGTATAATGTCTTCTTTACTTCACTGCCGGTGATTGCTTTGGGAGTAGTTGATCAGGATGTATCAGCCCGCTTTTGCCTCAAGGTAGGTTCAACCCATAGCCTTGTCTTATTTTACCCGGACGAAAATGACATTTAATTCTTGGTCTTGGCATAGCAGTTCCCACTTTTATACCAAGAAGGTGTACAAAATATCCTATTTAGCTGGTTACGTATCCTTGGCTGGATATTCAACGGAGTATTAAGTGCAACGTTGATCTTCTTCTTCTGCATTGGTGCAATGGAGAATCAAGCCTTTCGCAAAGGTGGTGAAGTTGCAGACTTGGAGATACTTGGGGCCACCATGTACACGTGTGTTGTGTGGGTAGTGAACTGTCAGATGGCACTTTCTGTCAGTTACTTCACCATCATACAGCATATCTTCATCTGGGGTGGTATTGTATTCTGGTACATATTTCTCTTGGCTTATGGTGCGATGAAACCCAATATATCAACGACTGCATACAAGGTTTTCATTGAAGCCTGTGCATCAGCCCCATCGTATTGGCTAATAACACTCTTTGTGACATTCTCTACTCTCCTTGCCTACTTCACTTACTCAGCCATCCAAATGCGATTCTTCCCCATGTATCATCAGATGATACAATGGATAAGAAGTGATGGACAGTCGGAGGATCCTGAGTATTGTCATGTGGTGCGACAGAGATCATTGCGCCCGACAACAGTGGGTTACACAGCCCGTTATGAAGCAAAATCACAAGGGTTGAAGAAGAAACGTGAGAAGCAGTGAGGACAACCGTTATCTTCTTTCTAACCATTTGTGAGTAGGTGAAGGTCATTCCTTTGGGTGCCAGACAAATTTGAACGGCTGTCTATCCATCGACTCAATCAATGTAGACATGTAAGCTCCAAAAGAAAAGGAAATCCTTCATGCTGCAATGTACAGAAATGTATAATAAACAATATCGTCCCCTTGCTACTCTAGGAATATCGACTCCATTGCCTCTGTATTCAGTCCCTAACTATCACGGTAGTTTCATCAAATCTGCTTCTGTTCTTTGCAACAATTGGCATAAAAGGTAACAGGCAATGAGGCAAAGACAACAATACCAAACGCCAATTAAAATCCAATATATATACGTATCCTCGAACAGAGATGAGGAAAATAAAGGAGATATTAGCAAGTACTATTCGGAGGTAAAGATGAAAATGCGATTCCATAAAACACCATGCCTTACTTCGCCATTACAGACTTACACCGTAAAGGCACGGATGAATCCAGTCAACGATTGACCTATCAAGTTTTTTTGTGAATAAAGATAGACCTATCGAGTTGGGTCGTACTTATCGTGTTGTTACCGCGTTCGTATAATTCTGTAATTAAAAGGGTTTCTGAACTTTCTTGGCTGCTGAACCATTAAAACTCTCTACTATTCTTTCCTCTTTTGATCGTTACAGTAAGTTAACAGAGAACATGGCAAGTTCCTTCAAGAAAGAAAGCATCCGGGTTCGTTCCTTCAAGAAAGAAAGCATCCGGGTTCGTTCCTTCAACAAAGAAAGCCTCCAGGTTCGTTCCTTCTCCTTTCCTTTCATTTCACCAAATTTCTGATCTGACTCTCAAAATCCCAAGATCAAGTAGTTTGTTCCCTTCATCAGTAAAAATGCTTAATTTCTATTCGTTACTTATGAAAGGGTTACAGGGCTTTTACGTTTCACTAGTAACAGAGCATGCTTAATTCATATTCTTTGCTTATGAAATAGTTACTGGGTTTTTATATTTCACTAGCAACTCGAGAAAGTGACGGATATATTGGAAAATATGATATTTGAGTGTGTATCGTGTAAAGATAGAGATGGGATATCTATAAATAAAGAATAGAGGAGAAAAGAACCTGGAAGATGAGAATACACAAAAGAGAGAAAAAATGTTGAATTAAAGATTCTAAAATACCCCAGCGTACGTTCTTCCATGAATAAATACTTATTCTATAGTAATCAGTAATCATTGATGTCTATATACTTGTCATCAACTTTTAAACTTCACAGCATTAGCATAGATCAACTTTTAGTTCCGGTGCGGGGTTAATTTTGAGTATGTTTTCAGGTTGATATTGCAGAGAACGAAATTAGCGTAATCCAATCTCGTAGTGATTCCCCTGATAGTTACCACACCTGCCCAGACGCCGACCCAAACGATGACGGAGCAGTCCTCCGGAATGAAACTGATAGTGATAGCAACTTCACCTCCACCAGTGAGCAACATGTCAGTCATGGCTCAAAAATAGAGGTCAAATTTAATGATGCATTGTACACAACAAAAAGAACATAGTTTCCTAGAAAATTTATTTAAGCATAGAGATCATGAACTTCTTTTGGGCGTATGGGCAGGTATTGGAATTGATATTTTTCCTGGCCAACTTCATCGTGGAGCTATTGTCAATAGTGTTCGACCAGCTCTCCTCGCAGCACAAGCACAAGGCCCGTTTTCTGTTACTGTGCCTCATAATGTCCATGTTAGCAGTGCTGATCAGTATCTCGGAATTTGTCTACAAGCGTATAAAAGAGGGGGATTTTTGGAAGAGGGTACGTAGCTGGCAATGTTGGCTCTATAATCCACCAGCTGGGGTTCGTGTTGGGTTCTTTCCTTACATTATTGCCCTGACTTGTGCCTTTTGTCAATTTATTATGGCCACAGTCAACTTTTCTTGGTACCGCAAGCATGGAAAGGATCCTATTAAAATATCAGTTTGGCCTACCGTCTTTGCCTTTGGACAGCTTGTTAGTTCACTAAGTTCCAGGGGTTCAAAAACTGAAAATCATCGCCAACCAAGTTCCGCCCCATAGGAGCTGTTAACAGTGATGTGATGTGATGTGATGTGATTTAAGGATGTGTTTAATGTGATTGTTCGTTTGTTGTATAGTTATCATCAATAGTTCAGTTCAGCTACGAATCATTGTGATTTAAGCTGGAATTGAATACATGGTTGTTCGTTTGTTGTATAGTTCTCATCAATAGTTCAATTCAGCAACGAATCATTGTGGTTTAAGCTGGAATTGAATACAAAGTTGTTCGTTTGTTGTACAGTTCTCATCAATAATTCAGTTCAATTACGGATCGTTGTGGTTTAAGCTGAAATTGAATACAATGTTGATCGTTTGTTGTATAGTTCTCATCAATAGTTCAGTTTAGCTACGGATCATTGTGGTTTAAGCTGGAATTGCATACAAGGCAGCTCCTTTATTTCTAGTTTTAACGTTTTGGAAGTAATTGATGTTGATTTAAGGCTGTTTCTTGAATTCTGCAGCTTTTTGCTTTCCTTTTGGTCTTTATTTTCCTGGAAGTTGATGGACAGGTGAAAATGAAATGCGACAAGTGACCAAGATTCTACAAGGTTACTTGGTTGTTGAATTAGTGTATGATTTGGATCTTCATAATCCCCATGTCATCCTATTGTTTAATTATATTATATGATTTTCTTTGGAATATTTTGTTTCTAAATTCAAGGATATGGAATTAAATATTTTGGGTTGAGTTTAATCTAAAGTTGGACTGAAAAATTTTAAACGATGTCTAACAAATAAATTTAAAATTTAAAAAGTTCAAGATTAAATTTATATATTCAAATTCAGATTTGACGTCCTGTTTATTCAAAATTAAGTGCTTGTTTAGATGAACTTTTGGGAAGCTAATAAGTATTTTTCTTCACCACAAAAGCCTTTTTAAAAAAATGAGTGCTTGACTATAAAATAAAAAAACACTTATTTAATAGATATAACTTTTTTAGCAGCTAAAATACAACTTTTTAAAAAGATCAAATTTGGAGCTTCTCAAAAAAAGCCTCTCAAATGGCCTTTCGGGTAAATTTTTAATGAGTCTATTTTTAGTCCTTTTAGTCCTTATGTTTTATACATAATTCTCATAATACCCACAAACTCATCTTCCTGTTTATTATGTATTTAACCATTTACTCGACTTGAATATTTATTTTTGGATTTATATAATATTATTTGACTCTTTCTATATGTTTTAATATTTATTTTTGATATTAGTTTACTTATGTTATAATCCATATAAAAGAAGTGGTTAGGTATATTTTTATTTATGTTTCATATGGTTTAAAATTATATAATAATTAATATATTATGTGTTGCATATTGTTTAATATACTTTAAATAATTTTTATATGCATAAATAATTTTTATTTCAAAATAAAATATAGTTAAAATTAAAAGGGCTTTTTATTTTTATGTTACCAAACAGTCTACCATATGAAGTTCTTTAAAAAAAACTCTTTTTAAAATGACAATTAAATAGTCAACTGGATTCTTAGAAAAGTTCTTCTAAAAAAAGTTCTACAAAAAAAAGCTCTACTGACAAAAGCTCTACTGGTATAAGCCCAACCAAACAAAAGCTAAAGATGTATAATAAAGAGTTGGTCGGTGCACAAAGTTCTATGTTTCGGAGTAATTTTACCATTATTCCAAGATTGTCCTATTAAAAATGTATAATAAAATTTGACTAAATAAATAAAAGGGTTAATTACAAAAAAAATTTCAAAATTTGCTCAATTTTACAATTATAGTCCGGATTTCAAAAAGTGACAATAAAATACTCAAACTTTTGTTTTTTTTTTAAATTTTAGCCCGAACTTCAAAAAGTGACAATAAAATGCTCAAACTTTTAATTTTTTTAATTTTAACCCAACGTTATTGTTTCAGTTTTTCTCATTGTTTTCAGTTTGTTCTCTCGATGTTCTCATCCGTCTATTTTCAGATTATGCAGCCCCAACCTTCACGATGAGAGAATCAGAAAAATGAATTAAAAACAAAAAAATTACAAGTGTAGTACGCTATAATGCGAGAATAGTTTGGGTTAATTGAAGAACGAATAGAAAACAAAGGACTGAGGGAGTCGATAGAACAAATAGATAACGAAAAGTTGAAAATAGATAACGTAGACATTAACGTTAAGTTTGAATATTTTATTATCACTTTTTAAAAGTCATGTAAGAATTGAAAAAATTAAATTATGAGAATTTTATTGCCAACTTTTAAAATTTAAGCTAAAATTTAAAATATTAAAAATATGAATATTTTAATGCAACTTTTTATAATTTATATTATAATTATAATACTGACCAAATTTTTAGATTTTTTTATATCTTTTAAAATTATATTTGTATAAATATATTTTTTTTTCTCATTTGAATTAAGAATTTAAGAAAACTCACTGTTATTCTTTGGAAGAGATGGTTACGGAGCAAAACTAGTGCAGATAGGGGTATGTCGGGTGTTGTTCGGATGTATGAAAAAGATAAAGAAAACAAAGAAGAATTGTGTCGAACCGAGGGAAAGAGGCAATGGGGAACACTCAGGCCACTCCGCCCGATCCTCGCTTTGCTTCTGCCACAAGGTTTTGGTCTCAACTATCTTCAGACACTATTCATTATCTCTTACTCCTGTCAAACATTCACGATTTTTCTTTTGTTCAAAACAGAGCTTTTACTCAAAAAGAACTAGAAGACCTGAAATCGATATTCGTGTCACTTGCTGCTCAGTCACAGAGTGGCGGTCAATACATCTCATCGTCTGTCTTTCAGGTCACTTCATTCCCTCTTTACTATCTAGCTTAGTTTTTGCACCAAATTTGTGATATTTAAATCTAACCAAGCAATTTCTGGTCTTAGGCGTATTTTGGAGTGAAGGGTCCTCTCGGTGAGCGGTTGTTTGATTTACTTACCAACCATCGGAAAGATAGTAAGCTCACCTTTGAAGACCTCGTTATCGCTAAAGTAAGGCCTTTTGTTTCAATCCGTGGTTGGGTATGAAATTGAGTGGAAATTTGGATTCTTTTATTTGTTGTTTGATTATTTATTCCGTTCTTTTTTCTATTGTAAGAGCGTGTATGAGAAAGGTTCAAATGATGAAATTGAAGAGTTTATTTATCAATTAATGGATGTAACTGGCGACGGCGTTCTGGAAAGGTACTAGCTTTTCTACCCGCTGGATGGTTGGTTGAATTTTCTCTTGATTCACGGTATATTTTTATAAATTGATTTACCTTTCATTTTTCACGTTCATTTGGATTTGTTGTCGGTGGTGGCATTAACAGTTTGCCTGTCAGGTCTGATCTAGAATCTGTTCTAATTGCAATTTTGGGGAGTATTTTCTCCATTGGTTTTTCTGAACCTGGATCGAGTTCAAGTCAGCACATTGTGGATGTGTTCCTTAAAGCTGCAACCTTTGATAAGGATGTTCAAGGAACTACTGAAAAAAGTATGTCTTTTGAGGAATTTAAAATTTGGTGCACTCTTGTCCCTTCAGCCAGAAAGTTTCTTGGAAGCTTGTTGATGACTGCTGATGGAGGTTTTTCTTCTTTCATCAAACTTTTAGTCGTCCTATATAATTTTGAACTTCAGTTTTATGTTTCTTCTTTTGAGGCCACTTGCTCATGAACAAACTTAAGTCTATGTTGATGTTGTGGTGAACTTGAACATTCATTTTGTAATCATTCAACTACTGTTATGCCTATGACTATTTCATTGTCTTCTCTGGCTTTCTGGTTCCATTTATGAAGTTTTGTTCCTCGTTATATTTTGGTTACCTTTTAAGTTTATTGAATACAAGAGGAGCAAGAAATGTTTTTACTCTGTTTAATGTGAACGGTCGATCTTAGCAGACTTAAGAGTATATCTCAGGATGTCCTTTAACAGCTGGAAATTTGTGGCTCATTTATGTGGAATGCATGTTAAAAAACATTCATGACATTTACCTGCAACAATCATTATTGATATGGAGTAAAGATTGTACTGTTCTTTCTTTACTATTGTCATATTTTCTTGTTGGAGTACAATTAATAAAAAAGAAACATCAATTGATTTTCAAGTTTTACTATTTGGATCTGATGCAGGAAGACCTGGTTCTCAAGTTCCCAAGTTGTTGTATGGGGAAAACATGGATCCCAGTTTATTATTGTTGAGGATGGAATATGCCTGGCATATAGGAGGAGCCCTTTCTCTGCCAGAGCTGGAAGGATGGAAGCTTCTGTACCATAGTGCTACTAATGGACTAAGTTTCAACACATTTATAGGCAACCTATCGTGAGTAATTTTGCCTCACTTAGTGGAATATTGATAAAGCTTTGTGTACACCATTTATGGCTCATTATGATATCAGGGCTTATGCATGTGCTTCATGGTAATGTTTTGACGTGTTTTTCACTTATGTTACATTGAGTCCCTACATATGCTGTTATCTTATATTGATTGGGATTTTGTGTTATTGTTGTATTCATGAAAATTATAATTTTCCTGTACCCAATTTATTGGTGTGTGCTGGAATTGATTGATATGTGAGCTTCTCCTCAAGACATCTTTTGAAACATGCTAATATACAGAATCAGAGGAAAGGAAGGCAATGTTGCTTAGTAGTGAAAGCCTTGTTGTAGAAGCATCATGCTCCTAATCTGAAAGCTGTTATTTTTAATTGCTGGATTGACTTTCATTGCCAGTATAAGAAAATAATCATTGTTTTGGCTTAGATATCCGTGCTTGATGTCTTGTTTTCTATCTACATGTCAAAACACACATAATGTTGCCCTAATGGAAACCGCTTGATAAAATTCTGGCTTAAATTACTTGCTTGGTTTATGCTTTTTAGCAGCACTTTTTTCTTTCCCCCCTATAGTGCTTGGAACCTTCAAATTTCATTTCAGTTTCTTAGTTGCTGGAACTGTTTTCTGAATAGGAGTGGGATGGGTAATTGTTCAATTGAACTGCAGAACATGTGATGGACCGACAGTTTTGTTAGTCAAGGATAAAGAAGGTTACATTTACGGTGGGTATGCGTCTCAGCCATGGGAAAGGCACGGTGATTTCTATGGAGACATGAAATCTTTTCTCTTCCAGCTATACCCCAAGGCATCAATTTTTAAGCCCACCGGAGCAAATCACTATATACAATGGGTATGTGGCTTGGAATTTTCTTCTTTTTACCTAAATCACTCTGCAAAAAGATGTCTATCAACTGCTGGTACAATTCCCTTCTCCCAAGGATTGTATATATAATTGTAGAAATTAACTTGGACTATGTGGATAGAGCCTTTAGTTTCTTCTTGCCAAGCATTAATTGGTTTATAGACAGCTGACGTTGCATGGCTTCTTAATATCTTTCTTGCAGTGTGCAGTGAACTTCAGTTCAGAAAACATCCCAAATGGAATTGGATTTGGAGGACGAGCAAATCACTTGGGCCTGTTTCTGTCAGCAAGCCTTGATGCGGGGCACACCTTCAGTTGCACCACTTTCGGTAGCCCTTGCCTTTCCAAGACCACTCACATATACCCAGAAGTGATCGAGTGCTGGGGAATTGTTCAAAATGGTGCACATCACCAGAAACAAGATGCTGTCTCAGCCTCAGCTGCCGGGTCTGTATTAGAGAGATTTAAGGAGGACCGCCACATGCTCAACATGGTTGGTCTTGCTGCTAATTCTAGTGAATAATACTATCATCAGAAATAATCTGAATCTACCTGTATCCTTAAAGTACTTCCGCTGCTGTTATGTTTGATTCGAAGTCTACTCCAAGAGTCGTGAACCCATTATAAAAACACTTAAATGGATTGAGAGTTGGCATGTTCCTTCGATGGTCAGTTTAGATTTTGCAGTTGATCAACTGATGGAAATTGTAACAACTACTATATATTCATTTCGCTCCTCAGATTTCATTATCATATAGCAATGCTTCATATC
This sequence comes from Erythroxylum roigii, assembly GCA_027576455.1. Taxonomy (NCBI): domain Eukaryota; kingdom Viridiplantae; phylum Streptophyta; class Magnoliopsida; order Malpighiales; family Erythroxylaceae; genus Erythroxylum; species Erythroxylum roigii. The sequence goes on from JANZXV010000004.1 coordinate 21,845,165, forward strand.
CATTTGGTTCCCGCTCATTTCAACTACTTTTACATTAGAATAAAATTGCTAGTTATATAAACAAATAAAGGCAATATCTCTAGCCATATGTAGAAATCATACCTCTCATCTAGAAACAAACACCCCCATTCATCCCAACGGTGATGCTTTAATTAATTAAGAACAAGAAACATCCATAACTAGCGTAGCATAGGACGAAAATTTTCCAAAATCTAAACTCAATTTATCAATGATTTAACCCTTAAAACCTCCTACCAACACCACCTCAGCCGAAACCAAACTGGGTCACCAGCATAGCAATCGAGTCCACCTGAATGACACCAAGAATATTAGACATACCTAGAGCAGCAAGCATGTCAATAGTCTCCTTATCGACTTCAATCTGGTCAGTTTTGATGATAGACATATTGAGAACAAAGTCCATGCGATGCTCATGCTCTTCCTCCTAAAGCTTGAGCGAGATTCCTCGAACTAGTCCCTTCGGGATTTGCTTCATGAGGGGGGGGTGGAGAATCCTGCAATCTTGTTCTGAATGCACTTCGATGAGATGATAGCGGCCTCTTCGATCACCTTCTTGTTTGTGTGGAAATTAGTAGTGTCTATTACTTGGTGTGACAATTTCTTTAGTGTCTTGGTGAGTTCTCTTCCCATCTTCAATACTCTTTCTTTCTAGCGGCCACTGCCTTGAGCCTACTTTTTTTTTTTTATGAAAGGTAAATATATTGAATAAAAAATATGTACACGGTCCTTGGGGCATACTCTGACCAAAATTTGTGATCATAACATCAATATCATCTATACATCCAAAATATTAAAAGGTAATTAGTTGCGTCGGATACAACCTATACAAGATTTTATACATTACAGTTTTTATCTTAGAAACTACACCAAAGCTCATAACAGAAGCAAAATCTAACTTAATAGCATTTCTGGTCTTCCATACAATATATATGGTATACATGAATGCCAGTTGTGCAACTTTGCTTCTAAGATGCTCCAGTGTAATTTTTCTGAATCCACTTGATGGCATTAGATAACGTAGACATGGCTCGTGTCAATCCCAGCCATCCCTGGATAACATTCTAAACTTCACCTGTAAAAGAACACTTAAAGAACAAATGGTCAATATTTTTTGGTTCAACATTACAAAATTTGCAAGTTCGGTCTATGTTCAAGAATAGCAAGTTATCCTTTGTTGGCAGTCTATTTTGAAGACTAAGCCATGCAATGAAGAAGTATTTTGGCGTATGTATTGTTTCCAGATAAATGACATCCATGGTTGTCTAGTGTACTTGGCTCGCAGTAGCTCATAGACTTTCTGTAAAGATAAGATTCCATTGATACATAATTTATGCTTCCTATATACTACCTCCTTACAGCCAACCAACTTATCCACTAAAGTATTTCGGATCAGTACCAATCTCTTCAATAGGGGTGAGTCTCAAGTGTGAGGTTCCCAATCCCATATTGATAAGCCCCTCAAGTATATTTAATGAATCCATCTCACCCACAAAGAATCAACTTCAGCATGGATATTCCACAACACTTTAGACAAAAGCAACGAATTTCATAATTTACAGTTTTTCAATCCCAATCCACCCTCCTCTCTTGTTACACGAATATTGTCCCATGCCACCCTAAAATGTTTACCACCCCATAAAAACAACCTACATGTGAAGGTTATCCTCTCAAGGATAGTTGTTGGAATGAGAAACGCCTGGAGCCAAAAAGAAAGTATCCCTTGAATGACCGAATTAATCAATTCAATTCTACCCACATATGAGAGAGTCTTACCATTCCATGCATTGATATAAGCCTCTACGAATTCAAGTAGTATAGAAAATTAGGCCACTGAGACTTTCATAGGTGCCAAAGGGACCCCCAAATATCAAACAGGAAACTCACCCATAGGATATTCTACTATCTGCAAAATGTCTGCCCTATCTCGTCCATAAACCCTAGCTAAGTAAATACTGGATTTTGAAGAATTCACTCTCAACCCTGCCACCTCTTTCAGTTCGCTCAACGCATTCACTAGTATATGGATAGAAGTAAAATGACCTCTAGAGAATAACATGAGATCATTTGCAAATGCAAAATGAGTAATGCCAAGTTGTTGACATTTCAGGTGGAAGTGAAAAAGGGAGTTGGCGGTTATCACTTTTAGCAATCTTGAAAGGTACTCCAAACAAAGCAAGAAAAATGTAGGCGACATGGAATCATCCTGTCTCAATCCCCGCCTACCCTTGAACATACCATGTAGTGTACCACTGACCGAGATCGAGAAGGATGTAGTGGTTACACATTCTATAACTAGTCAAGAAAAACACACTTAGCCGAACGAAATTGGAGCTTGTGATGATTGTAGGGATGCAAGTGTGGGAAGCACGCATAACCAAAAACTCAAAAAAACTTGTAATCAGGTTGAGTATTAAAAAGCTTTTCCTATAGTGATAGATAATTAAGCACTTTGGTAGGTAACATGTTTATGAGAAAAGTTATCATTTCAAAGGCTTCAAGCCAATAAACCTATGGAACTAAGGCCCTCGCAAGTCGTGTAAGACCCATTTCAACACTGTGATGATGTTTGTGTTCCGACGAACCATTTTGTTCGTGAGTGCGGGGACACAAAATATAATGAATAATGCCACAAGATGCAAGCACAGAGGATAGGGCTTTCTATTTAGTACCGCCATCAATTTAAAGACATTTAATGCGACAACCAAAATAATTCTCAACTTTATTCTTGTAACACAAGAAAAATCGAAGGAACTTCAGACTTATAATGCAAAGGAAAATCCAGGTAAACCGACTAAAACCATCAACAAAATTTAAATAGTATTTAGCACTAGAGCTAGAAGAAAAAGGAGCAAGTCTCCAAACGTCTAAATACACCATTTCTAAAGGCTGAGTATAGGTGGTATTACTAGGAAGAAAAGGAAGTGTATGACTCTTCCCAAGTTGACATAAGTCACATAAATTAGAAGTGCGGCTAGCCACTGGTAACGTAAACTTTGTAACAATACGCTGAGTGATGGCAGAAGACGGATGTCCAAGACACTGGTGCCAAATAGAAGTGGAAACAAGTTCACCAATAAGTGTTGTAGAACGAAAATTTTTATGTGACATAGACTATTGTGGTTGGGGCTGATACAAACCATTTTTAAGTGCTCCCTAAAGAATTGCACGCCCCATCGGTTTTTCCTGAGCATAGAAACCAGATGAATTATAAAGAAAAGTGTTATTGAAATCTTTGCAAAATTGAGAGACGAACAATAAATTCTTCGTAATGGATGGAACATGTAATACATTACGAAGATAAATGCCAGCATTTTGTGAAGGTAAGAAAGAAGAACCAATATGAGAAATGGCTAAACCTGAACCATTGCCCACAGCCATTGTGTCAGAGCCAAGATAATTTGAGCACATAGTAACGTTGTCAAGGTTTGCAGTTAAGTGATTGGTAGCACCAGAATCAGGATACCAGTTTGGATATGAGGGGGTAAAAATAGAAGTGACATAAGCTGAGTGTTGCGAAGAGGGGCCATGATATGTAGTATCAAAACAATGCCGACAAGTAAGGACGGTGTGACCCTAATATCCACAGAGTTGGCATTGCACAGGAGGACAGTGTGATATAGAAGATTGATTAGATTGGAAATGACCATGTCTGTGACCATGACCTCGGCAATTAATATCACCTCGTTTCCTCTGGTTTTGGCAATTAAAAGTAACAGACGCATGATCGACTGAAGAATCTGCTTGTTTGACGACAACATTAGCGGCAAGAGAAACATCTTTAATTGGGCGTCGCTGACGATAAAGGCGACACTCATAATTAAGTAGCACGCTGTAGAGTTGAGAAGATGTAATTTCATCCAATTTGGTATAAACGGATACCACAAACGAATCATAAACATCCCCAATGAGAGTATGGTCAATAATATCTACATTATGAATAGAAAAACCCACAGCTGCAAGAGAATCAACAAGATTTTTTATTACCTTAAGATAATCTTTCATAGACAAAGATCCTTTGGTGAGATTGGCATCTTCAGTTTTAAGATAATTCATACGTGACCTAGAGGCAGAGGCATAAAGTTGTTGTAACGTAGTCCAAACGGAAGCAGAAGAGTCGCAGTTAACAACCTGTGCAAGTACACTTTTAGTTAGAGAAGAAAGAATCCAGCTAAGAATGAGTTGATCTTGTTCATGTCATATAGGATATTCAGGATTGAGTTCTGCCATAGAGTCAGAAGTAGCAATAAATTTAGGAGGACAGGGAAAAGTGCCATCAACATAGCCAAGAAATCTGAGTCCACGAAGAGTAGGAAGAAATTGGGCATGCCAAAGAAGATAATTAAAGAAGTCAAGTCTTACAGAAATATTGTTAAAGGTATTTTTTGATTGGAAAAGTGAAGATAGAGATGATGGGGATGGTATAGAAGAAGAAGATGATGATAATGATGAAGAACCAGTGGCCATGAAAAAAAAAGACGTGATTCAAAAAAGGTGGCTCTAATATCGTAAAAGATAGAAATCTTAATTGAAGGTGTAAAACCTTTCTCATCCAGTTCAGTAGATGTCGTTGGTATATATACAGTTACAATAGCAAAGAGGTTAGTATATACAGAGATATGTTAGGGATGCTAATTATCTTTCTTAACTAAGTTGATTTTACAAGGACTCTTCGTTACAACTGAACCGGATTTGTTGGTGGTAGGCTAGACTTCGACCTTATATCCAATAGATATTATTATTTAGAATTGAATATTTGATATTTTAAAAAATTTTAATTAAAAATTAAAATCAATTGAGTAAATAAATTAGATTAGCCATCATCATCATCATTTATGATTATCATAATCATCATCATCATCATCATCATCATCATCATCATTATTATTATTACATATTCAATAAATTCTAAGCTATTTCACACTTTGCATCACTTATCTGTTTATCTCTTTTAATTTTGCTTCTTCTGATTACTTAACCTTGAGAAGTTTATAACTTAAAGGTGATCGAGTCATTTTTATTACCTAACATGTATCTTTGAATAATTAGTTCCCATTTTAAGGGATATTAATTAACTTTATTTACCTTTCAAAAAATTAAATTATGGAAAAAGATGAAAATTTTATGGTTTTCATAAAATGTGAAAATTTGAAGAAACTAAAAAAAGAAACTAAAAACTCAATAAAACATATCGTTTGGTAAATTTAGAAATAAAAAAATAAAAACTACATTAGAATCAAATAAGGCCTTAATTATTTAGTAAGCTTGAAAATTTCTTTACTCCAAATTGTATGATTGTATAATTCTATTAAGTTAAATGAACTTAAGATGCTATTTCATAATCATGAAGTGTTAGCATGAAGAATACTTATAATAACATGAAAAATATTTTACCCGTTACATATAGTGACTTTATTAGTTAGAAATGTTAACAACTATTAATTGTATGTTATATGAATTGCATTAAGTAGTTGAAAATACTTTTAATTTCAATAATTTGAAGACTCACAATGTTAACATGTAAAAGTGACTAAAACGTATAGTGCAAGGTTAATAGTCTATAAAGATGAGCTAATATTTGATGCAAGATCACATGTACAAATTTGAAATTGTAATGTTCCATATAGATGATGGTCAATTTAGAGGCAGGGGATAAATATTTTATTCAAAAATTAAATAAAGAATTAGTATTATTGAAGGTTAAAACATAAAAAAGGAAGTTGAATAGCATTAAACTAATAAAAACAAAGTAAATAAAGATCAATTAAGAAAATGCTAGATCTACATCACTTATAGGGAATTTTAATTATCACATAATTTTTGTGAGGCATAAATATTTACATGATGACCTGTTGCCTAAATCACCAAATGATCATATGATATATAATTCTTAACATGAAAACTTTAATGCTTATGCATCATCTTTTAGTTCCTAAGCGAAAGAGAAATTTCATACTTTTAATTATATGACTTAGATGGCATGACATTCAAAAATAAGATTAAGCACAACTTGTATACAAGAGCATCTTAAAATAACATTTAACAATCTCATCAAGCTCATTTATCATTATAGGTCTCAACATTTATCAAAAGATGCCCCCTTTTATCATAGATGATATTTTAATTAAAGAAGCATGCCATTTGTGAATTCATATGCTAGACCTCTAAGTCACATAAGGAGAGCTCATAATCTTCCACATATTTAGAAGAGAGCATTATATCACCTACATCATCTATGAAGACTTGAAAATGCATGTACGCATATTTTTATAGGTCTTTTTTCATGTGAAACTAACACTTTCAATTCCTTTCATATGTGATGTCATTTTTGTAGTAATTTTTGATATATCTATATATATATCCAAACAAATCGGGATCTCATTAAGGACTTTCTTGCTTGCCCCGTCAATTGTTTTTTTGACATCTTTATGCGCTAAAGCCTTTAAAATCAAAGTAAAGGTAAACCGATTATTGCTAAAACGCGGCAAGGTAAACAAACGTTAAAATCAGATTAAGACGAGGAATGTTCACCTGAGCAAATGATTACCGCCTGCCCCTTCATGGAATTGAGAATAGAACTGGACTGAAAAACTTTATATATATATATATATCTTTTTAAAACAAAGCTTATCAACTAAACTCACTAGGAGATGGGTTGAAAAGAAATCAAGTACTAACCCCCATAAGAAAGGAAGATTTGTAAGGGTTCCTCTTTGCCCGAAAGAAGGCATATATATGAAAGGCTTTTCTTTGCATATTGAAGAAGATGTTGGTGAATTCTTAAGTGAACGTAGGCTAAGGATATGTTGATTGATTTATGATTGTTATATATGAAATTATCATAATCATTCATTAACATAGACAATTCATTCATTAGTTTAAAAAAAAAAGATAAAATTGTACACAACAATTGACCCTCCTTTTCTGTGCCATCCATAAACCAACACCGCCTTGCTTAATTGTATGAAGCATGGAACATATATAAAACCTTTTGAGCTATAAAACATTGAACTCTTGATTTCTTGATAACTAAATTTTACCCGGATTGCTTGTTTTAAGATTATTAATGTAACCATATAGCTTCATGTAGTCATTTATGTTGTCCCTTGCTCTTACTTTGTACATTTTTTTCTTGGTAGTCTGATATATTGATGAATTGACAAAAATATTAAGCTTCTCTTTGAAGTCTTAAAACATTTTTAAAGCTATTTTAATACTAAGCTTATTCAATATTTGTTGTTTAGAACGCCAAGGAAATTTGTTGACACCAATATTGGTTTGCTGATAGTGAAGCAAAATATTTCGGCCATCATTTTTATTGTAACTACTAAATAACTCCCATTTTGATCCCCATTGTTTCCATATATGAGTCTTTTAAGTTCATTATTCCTGAACCTAGCTAATATTAAATCCACTTGACACCAATATTAAATTGTTAAGCACTCTCAAACATCATTCCCATTTTCTATTATATTGACCCCTTCATTTGCTTCATGCCTAAGTGTTTCGCTTGACCCCTTTACTACTACATCAAACTCTTCTCTTCCCCTTTTATTTATTTATGCTCTTCTAGAAGGCTCTTATAGTAAGATGAATCAATTCAAACCCCTTCATGATCTTGATCTTGGGGTAATTCAACAAACAATTTACTTCTACCCAAATTCATTGCCCCCCTTTGTTTATGAATCAACGCCTTCTTAGCTTCATTTATATTAATACTAGATAAAGTTAGGGATGAAATTTGATCGGATTAGGCTTTGGTCAAAAAGTAAAAAAAGGGATCACGACATAATTTTTAAAGTTTTATAATAACAAAACAAAATTGTTTTAATTGAAAATTTAATTAACAATATAGTTTAACTTTCGGTCGTACTGTACTGTTGAGCCTGAGTTTGAACCAAGTCTAAAACTCAAAAATTAAAAAAAAAATATAAGTCCAATTTGAAGTATGATAAACTCGAGGCAAATGTATTGAGTTGATCCAAGTTGGACTAACCCAAGCTAAATTGCCAATACTAGATGAAGCACTCCCCTCCACATTGCCATTCACCGATCCCATTTCTTAAAAGACTTATAATAAGGTTTCTAGTAGGTCGTTGATGTTTAATGGCCTCTTGGTTACCTTGACTTAGCCCATTAAGCAATGTGGTGTAGTCTTATTGTTAAAATAAAATAATAAAACAACAGGCGCATTTAATCCATAAGCATGATAGATACCTTGTTTCACGGTTGGTAACCATCTTTTCTGCTTCGATAGGCCCACTTAGTCTACTTACATCTTTACAAACTAACTTTTACAGAATATCATAATATTAGACAGAATATCCGTCCAAACTACAGTATTGATATAATAGCATAATAGGTATAAACTAAATAATTTATCTGCAGTGCCACACAGAGGAGGGCAGGGCAGGTGATGCCACGTTTAAAACACCCCAGAAATGACAGAATAGAATGCTGGGGAATCATTCAAAATCAAAATGGTGCACAGCCACAGAAACAAGATGGTGCCTCAGATACTGTGTTAGATTCAACATTGTTGGGCTTGCTGATTCTAGTGAATAATTCTAGTAACATTCCGACCATCCCATTTGCTGCCTCAAATCAATCCAAAACTCTAGTGGCTATCGATATAGAAATGGGCTTTAGTAATCCTAACTTGTTTCCATAACAAAATTCTCAGAGATTGACAATTAGCATGTGCCTAGGTGTTGAACACATGGTCAGTTTAGAGAACAAAATTGATCAACTGATACAAATTATAGCACTTCATATCCATTTGGTTCCTCAGATTTCATATTGGGGGTAGGCGATCCATAACCAATACAACAACAATCGCTCCGTATCCATTTGGTTCCTCTCATTTCAACCTCTAACCTAGTGCAGTACTCGAAACCAGTGATATGAATTCAGAAACACTAACTATGACTTAGATCAAAGCAATACCAATGAGTAAACCATAGGATCAAACGTTTCAAAATCTAAATCCAAGATCTCCAAATGCAAGTAATAGTGTTAACAACTAGAAGAAGAAGAAAGTTTTAACCCTTAAAACCGCCTACCAGCACCACCTCGGCCGAAACCAAACTGGGTCACCGGCACAGAAACCGGGTCGACCTGAGTGACACCGGGAACATCAGACATACCCAGGGCAGCAAGCATGTCAATAGTCTCCTTATCGACCTCAATTTGGTCGGTTTTGATGGCAGACACGTCGGGAACAAAGTCCATGCGACGCTCGCGCTCTTCCTCCTGAAGCTTGAGTGAGATTCCGCGAACTGGGCCCTTCTGGATCCGCTTCATAAGGTGGGTGGAGAAGCCTGCGATCTTGTTTCGGAGGCGCTTCGATGGGATGATAGCAACCTCTTCGATCACCTTCTTGTTGGTGTGGAAATCAAGAGTCATGCGAGAATAGTAGCGCTCTATCACTTGGCGTGACGATTTCTTCACCGTCTTGGTGCGTACTCGACCCATCTTCAATGCTCTTCCTTTCTAGCTGATGCTCTGTCGAGCCTTCCCTGTTTTTGTTAACGGAATGAAGTTAGAGAAGGGTTAGGGCTTTGCGTTAGTTTCACTTTCTTCAGGGTTTAGGGTTTTCTTTTCTAGAGGTAATGATAGCATTTGGCCCGATAAGTAAATATAGGCTAACGGTTTTTTTTGTTTTTTCCTTTTAATTAAAACTAAAAACTTATTTGATCGTTAATCACTAATAATTATATATAAGATAAAAATTAAAGATAATTTTTTTAATTAAACAACAACAACACTACTAAGTTAAAGTCAGCATCGGATCAGCTGTTTCGTAAATGTTGTGCTTGTGCTATTCCGAGATTAAAACGTCAACGTTTTAATTAAACCAAACCTTTCGGCTTTACTTGGCTCATCTCTTGCCTAAGTCAAGCCGATCCCCCTCTCTTTGTTTTGATTTTGCTTCCTGCCTTAAGGAACTAGCGTAGTCCTTGAAGATCTCTAATAACAGCCATATTCCTTATCGTTCACCTCATGATGTATTTCTCGACAAGATCCACTGTTATCGCAACGTCCTTCTCGTCGTTTCCATTCTGATTTTACTCGTTGTCTTTGTGTTGTTTGTGATGCCCTTCCGGTCACAGGACTATGAGATCAGTAATCGCAAGATGTAACTGAGTTTGAAGTTGGAGTGAAAAATCATCTGAACTGTTTGGGAGGTGTTAATTGCTAGTTGATATGATTGAAGGGTTTCAGAGTTATATGGGTGGTATGAATGTTGAAGATGCATTATCTATGTGGCATTAACATGGATTGTATAGTGTCTACGTTATTTGGATTATGGCATTGACTAGAAGAGTTTGTTCCTAGATAGATTTGTATCAGAGCAAAAACTAGAAGAGGAGACCACTAGTAGTTAAAATTAATAATGAATGAATTTAGCCATTGACAAAATTTTTATTTCTTTCAATAGGCTATATATGGTATGAATGTAGTTGGAGAGACTAGTTCCCTACGTTATCTTCATGTTGTGGAAGATAGGAAAATTTGTTAATCATTTTTAGAGAGAAGATTATTACTTGTCTTAATAGAATTTCATCATCGACAAACTTGTTAGAGCATTGATAAATTGTTGTTGGTTTTTAGATATGAAAATAGAGAATAAGGCTTAAAGTTAAAAAGAAAAAATGTAAGGCATATATAGCAGCATTACATAGTCTCAAGCATAAGTAAAGGGATATATATAGTAGTATATATGTAAAGGGATATTAGATGAACACATAAGTAACTGTTGTGATGTAAACCACTATTGCATAACTTAACTTCCGTAGAATAGCAGATTATAACTTAACTTAATTATAGTGAAATTCAAATTGAATATTGAATAAATGGTGTTATTAGCAATTGAAACAAGTCATAAAAGATTCTTAAAATGCTTTAGTATGAAAATTATGTTTATGTTAAACTGTAAAAAGAAAACATGTAACTTACAGAACTTCATTTACTTCAAGCATACTTCAAATTCGTTGTTTCGTTTTAATGTCCACGAATTTGCACGGGATGACTAGTTAAGTCACTAGCCACACATAGACTAGCCACGCACGGGGGTTGACTAATTAAGTCACCCTTGTGACTAGCATTTTAAGTGGTAAGTTAGTCACACCACCTTTAACGTAGTGACTTATCACCACCGTGAGGTGGTGACACTTGTCACCACTTTTCCTTTCTTTTTTCTTTTTAATTTTTTATTTCTCTTTTTACGCAACTTTACGTGACTTTCCCTTCGATCTGTATGCAAAATTCACAAAAATAATCCAATTAATATTCATGCAGTATTCACACCATTTGTACTCAATTTATCTCACGTTTGGATCAAAACACAAAGATTTGTAACCAAAATCAAGATATGAATGTACTTCCTTATCTTTAGCCAATAGGGTCATTATGCCTATTATGCTTTTGCATTTCTTTCTATCTTCCTTATGTTGATGTTAGGTTATTTGAGTTAGGGTTTTATTTAAACTGTTTGTTTGAGTTTGAGTTTTTATGTTCTATAATAAAGTCAACAAAAAACATGCTTATTGATGAACAAGTAGTAATTTTCTTACATATTATTGCTCATCATGTTAAAAATCGAGTCATTGGGAGAAATTTTAGAA
>JANZXV010000004.1:21922580-21932793 GCA_027576455.1 Erythroxylum roigii
TCATTTTCATAAATCATCACACAATTCACATATCAAACATGTAGCAATCTCTCAATTCATTCAAGACACAATTTATGCAACACTTATGATGCAATTTAAATCATTAATTTTCCTTGATTTAAAGAAAGCAAAAAAAAAGGCTTATTTAATCTATTATAAACATGCACCCACCTTGATTCCTTACTTATAAACCTTGCTCAAAATGTCTCTCCCCTTGCTCCACTTGCCTTATTTGATTTCCTTTAACAATAGCCACAAAATTCCATTCAATAGGAATTCAACCCATAAGGCACAATCATTAAAATTGATCTTAGAAAACTTAAACCCATACCATTCTTAAGCCATAAAAACCAAAACCCTTTCAAAAATCCAACAAATCACAAACACTCTTACCTTGATTCCTTCGCCAATGAGGAGTTTCATGGCTCATATGGAAGCTCTCATCTTCTTCCACCTTTTTCCTTCTTGAATTAACTCAAAATCCTTCTTGAAAGTTAGGCAAAGATGAACCCTAGTTTCTCTTTATTTCTTTCTCTCCTCTCCACAATCTCTCTCTCATTTCCCTCTTCTCTTTGTTTTTTTCTCCCATTTTCGTTCATGCTTCTTCATTAAAAGCCAACCTACACTTCTATTTACAAAATTGCCATTAATGAGTGAGCAATGACCACTTTGCCCTTACATATAAGCCTTGTAACTTAAAAGGCTTAAGGGACTTGCCAATTTTGCCCCTCATGCAATCTTACCACCCTAACACTATAGTTCAGTCAACCTATGCCATATGATCTTACTCAAATTAACATGCTAATTAACTCTCATTAACATGCTAATTAATTTCTACAAAAATACTCTATTAAGACCTCCAAATTCATTTAAGTCATGCTTAACTCCTTCCGAAAATCAACACCTTTTCTAATAATGAAATTGAAGGAATTTGCTCGCACTTCCTTCTAGAAAAATGTTTCTCATTGTCTAAATTTTCTAATGACACCGAAAATCATTCAATTTGGTCCAGTAGTCTGAAAATTATACACCAAACATTTCAGACTGTTCTTATACTGAAACAATATTCTATGCTCAACTTCCATCCAAAAATTGAAATTCTTAGAGACTGAATCAAAACTTGATTTCATCAGAACATTTGTAGCCCTATATCCCTAGTTTACTCCAAATCAAAAATCATCTCATTTGGATAACTAGAGATCAAGTTATGGCTAAAATATCAAAGCATACTCAATGAACATATTTGAATTACATTTTCCAGCTTTTAACTTCCGTCATTTCACATAGAACCCATCTTGTATCTAAACCATCTTTTCCATTTCATTTCAAATTCATAAATTCTCCTTTTCTTTATACATGAATAATCATTAAAAATTTCTCATTTAACAGTCCTAACTTCTAAGAAAAGTTCGGGGTCCAACAAGAGAGTTGCTTTATAAAATCAAATACAAAGTGGTGTAAGATAAAGTAAAGAGTGGGAATAAGGTTCAAATGATTTTTAAATTTTAGTCTTTAAATTTTAAAAAAGTTTAATTTTCTCCGATATTAACCAATATTTATTATGTCAATTGATACTACCTAAAACTATAACTTGATTCCATTTTTAGTACCATTTTTAAACTAGTAAGACGTGTACTAACCAAATTGGTACAAAACCCACAAGTTTTATCAAATATTGATTCTTAATATATTAACTACCTTATTAAACACACATGATTTGTAAATTATTATATATAATAATCTTATGAGTTTTAAATAATTACTTGTTCTAAAAGTTAATTATAATACATTTACAAAATAATGACAACATATTTTAATAATTTAAAATGCATGCTTATTTTTATTTGCTTGATAGCAATGTCAATATTAATCAGCAAACAAAACTTTCATTATTAAAATTGGGTAAATTGTAAAAAAATATGTACTTTACTCAATTTTGTAATACTAATATAAACTTTAAAAGTGGTGTTAAAATTATCTCATTTTCAAATTTTTGCAAAAGAAACCCTATTAAGCACCTAATTATTTACACTAACTTAGCTGTGAATTTACTAACTAGGTAAAACACGTGTGGCCTAAGTATTGTATTTCAAATTTATTATTTATTAAAAAATTAGAATATTCCAAATCCTAAAAATCTTAAATTAATAGACCATTTACTCTAAATCTTAAAATCATTCCCCTCCTTATTGTTCCATCTCCTAGTTGGTACTATACCATCATTATATTGTATTGTCTCCTATCTGTGATTGTTGTTAGTGTGATTATTTGCTTAAATTATGCTAAACAATTTTTGTTAAAGTAGCATATCTTATGCATTTGTTGGCTTAAACTAGGTTGTGTGAGGCTAAGTGAGGAACTTGAAAAATAATAAAGGGGTAGAAGACATAAACTTCTCCTATAATTTAAGAAATTTTAGAATATCTTAAAATTCTAAAAAAGTCTAATTTTTAGTTTTTTTAAAAATCTTTTTTCTTAAACTTAAATTAAAAATAATAACAAAAAAGATGCAGTTTGAATATTAGATGTAAAATAATCAAATGCCAATGACTAATTGAGTGTATTTCATTGTTATTTTCTAACTGAAATCTAAAAGAAAGGGTTTCCTAAAAAAATGAAATATAAAAAACTTTTTAAATTTGAAAGATTAGTAGATTTTCTAAAAATTTTCAAGCTATAAGAGAGGTTTGTGTCTTTAACCTAAGTAGGATTATTACCACTTTAAGATTAAGAATAAAGAAGTTGAGCTGATGAATGAATAATAAAGTGGTTGGAAGGTGGATACGAAAAAATTCTTATTCGTGGGAAGCAAAGTCGAGAACAGAGTGTCGAGAGTTCTTCAATTAATTAAACATGATTTCTTGTCTTCAGTAGTGATGAATGTAAGATACATTTTAAGATGACAAATAAATGTTTTTGTCAATGAACTAAATATGGATTTAAAGCTTGTTAGGTCTAGTTTTAAATAACACAAGTTTCAGGTTCGTTGGAGTTTTTTAAAAGAAAGTTATAACTGTTTTATTAAAGGTTGCTCAGCTATAAAGTATGCTATTTATAATTCTATTTTTTATGTTTCTTTTGATTAGTAGTTGATATTTAGACTATAAAAAGACTTATAATCAAATTTGATGAGATGGAGATAAAAAGTGGTAATATAAAAATAAAATTTTTTCAATTAACCCTTTCCTTTCTTCTTCCTCTATAGCTCCCAACAAAGCTATCAGAGCTTTGTTCAAATGACAACCAAAACTAATACCAGCTTCGAATACCTACAACTCACCAAAAAAAACTATGATCGATGAGTGCCATATATAACGTCTTTAATTGGGCTTATTGGCTTATGAGACCTTATCAAGAAGGGATATGACAATCCTGTGGACGAGGATACTACAATTGTGGCTGAACTAAAAGCTTGATGGTGAGCAAAGAAGAAAGATCAAAATGCATTCTCAATTATTCATTAAGGTATAGATGATGACATGCTCAAAAAGATAGCTAATACAACAAGAGCCAAGGATGAATGCAAAAATCTAAAAACTTCCATGGTCAAAGTTGATAGGGTAAAGAAGGAGCGACTCCAAACTCTAAAGGTTGAGTTTAAGTTGATTTCGATGAAGGAGAATGATTCGATCACAAATTATTTTACTCAAGTATCGGTGGTGGTGAATCAAATGAAACGGCTCGATGAAAAGATGGAAGATGTACAAGTCGTAGAGAAGATTTTACGCTTTCTCAATGTGAAGTTCAATCGTGTGGTAGTGACAATTAAAGAATTAAAGGAGATAGAGTCCATGACCATTGATGAGTGAACTGAATGATTTTTAGCTTATAAAGAAAGAATGAAAAGGACCCAACAAGAATCAGTGGAGCAAGTTTTACAAACAAAATTTTCCTTTAATTATAAGGGAAATTATAAAGGAGGAAGAGCTTAAGGTCATGGTCACAGTCAAGAGAAAGACGGGTAAAATTCATTTCATGAAGGTGGGAACAGGAGATCTCAAAGAGGTTTTGGATAAGGAAGAAATAATAATTGGAGAAAGGATAAAAGCCAAGTAGAGTGTTATGCATGCGGGAAGGATGGTCATTATTTTTAGGAATGTCAAACTAAGAGTTGTGATGAGGAGACGAACTTTATCGAGCATAAAGAGGTGGAAGGTAACATTCTTTTGTTTTCTCAAAAAGAAGGCTACATAGAAAAAGGCATCACGTGATATCTTGACAATGGCACAGGTTACCATATGACAAGAGACATAAGTAAATTTATGGACTTGGGTACAAAAGTGACCAGGAATGTTCATTTTGGAGATGATAAAAAGGTAGAGATTAAGGGAAAAGGCTCAATGAGTTTGGCCACAAAATATGGAGACCATAAAATTCTCCAGAATGTCTACTACATCTCGGAAATGAAGAGCAATATTTTAAGCATCGGCCAACTTTTAGAGAGTGGACACAAAGTGAAAATGGAGAATAATTATTTATGGCTTTAAAATCAAGATGATAGACTTGTTGCTAAAGTTTCCATGCCAAAGAACCAAATTTTCATATTAAATGTGAAACGACAGAAGCAAAGTGTTTACAAGCTTGTGTCAAGGATCATTTATGGATTTGGCATATAAGATTCGGGCACCTTAAATTTGAAGGGCTTAAATTCTAGGAGAAAAAAGTATGGTGAAAGGAGTTCCTAAAATAAACCACCCAAATCAATTGTGTGGGGCATGTCTACTAGGAAAACGTGCAAGAAAAAGTTTTCCATAAAAGTCACTTTTACGAGCAGCCAAGCCTCTATAACTTGTGCATTTGGATATATGTGGAGCTATTAAGACATAAGCTTTTGGTAAGTGCTCTTATTGTGGTCTTCATCGATGCTTACATAAGGAAGATATGGGCTTATTTTGAAGAATAAGAGTGAAGTTTTTGAGACATTTTAAAAAATTCAAGCTTTTTGTTGAAGTAGAATGTGGATACAAAAGTAAAGCTCTAAAATCTGATAGAGTTGGAGAGCTTACTTTTAATCATTCAAGGTATTTTGTGAGAAAAATGGTATTTGACATCATATGACTGTCCCAAGAGCACAACAACAAAATATGGTTGTAGAGAGAAAGAATACAAAAATTTTTAACATGGCAAGGACGATGTTAAAAGGTAAGAATATGCCTAAGGAGTTTTAGGTCGAGACGGTTGCATGTGTGGTTTATCTTTTGAATTGTTCACTTACAATGAGTTTGGAGACAATAAGCCTTAAAGAAGCATGGAGTGGATGGAAAACAAGTGTGAGGCACTTAAGAGTTTTCGAATCTGTTGGTTATGTTCATGTACCCAAATAAGAAAGGGAAAAACTTAATGATAGGGCAAGAAGTTGGTGTTTATTAGCTATGTCAAGAACTTTAAAAGGTATAAAATTTTCTACCCCGCTTATAAGAAAATTGTGATTAGTATAAATGTGGAGTTTGAGGAAGATGGTTTATGAGATTGGAGTGTTCAAAAAGAAGAGACATATAGTTTTCTTCCATATATAGGAGAAGACGAGAACGAGGATCAAGAAACTGAAGGAAGAGTTTAACTACTTCCATACCTTCCTCACCAAGATTAAGCAAACAAGCTCAAAAATTTTGAAGCATAAGAGATCCTTATGATTTCATCAAAAGAATAAACGATTTGGACATGATTAATCTTTGAGTTTTGAAGAGGATATTAATGAAAAGAAATGGGTGCAAGCTATGGAGGAATAAATTCATTCTATTGAGAAAAATGACACTTAGGATTTTGTTACACTACCAAGTGGTCATCAAGTAATTAGGATTAAATGGATTTATAAGGTAAAGAAAAATGAGAAAGGAGAAATTGAAAGGCATAAGGTGAGACTAGTAGAAAAGGTATATAAACAAAAGTATGGTGTGGATTATGAAGAAGTATTTACTCCTATTGCTCACTTAGAGACAATATGATTATCAGTTGCTCTTGTAGCCCAAAATTGATGGACAAATCATCAAATGGATGTGAAGTTAGCCCTTCTAAATGGTGCCCTTGAAGAAGAAGTATATGTGGAACAATCGAAAGGATTTATGGTTCAAGGTCATCAAGATAAAATGATAAGGTTGAAGAAGGCATTATACTACCTTAAACAAGTGCCAAGAGCTTGGTACAGTCACCTCAACAAATATCTTCATGAGAATGGTTTTTCAGGATGCATTTATGAATATGCACGTTATAGTTTATGTTAAAAAGAGAAAAATGATATTTTGTTTGTTTGCATTTATATGGATAAGCTCATTCTTACAATAAATAATTCACAAGTGTATGATTATTTTAAGAAGGGAATGGCATGAGAATTTGAGACGATTGATATGGGGCTTATGTCATACTATTTGGGGATAAAAGTAAAACAATGAATTGATAAGATATTTATCTCTCAGGAGTCGTATGCAAGAGAGATTATAAAAAGTTTCAGATGATAGATTGGAATCCTATAAGTACTTCGATGGAGTGTAATGTAAAACTTTCCAAGGAGGATCGAGTAAGTAAAGTTGAACCAACCATATTTCGAAGCCTTGTAGGAAGCTTAAGGTACTTGACATATACCAGACCTAATATATTATTTTTCGTGGGATTAGTGATTCGAATTATGGGGAATCCAACTGAAGAACACATGCAAGTCGTAAAGAGAATTCTTTGATATTTGAAAGGTACTCATAATTATGCCTTTTTTATAATTCTTCAAATGAGGCTCACTTAAAAGAATATTGTGATAGTGATTATAACGGTGATATTAATAACTGGAAGAGTACTACTCGGTTTATATTTTTCTTTGGAGAAAATGTTATTTCAAGATGTTCAAAGAAACAATAAGTTGTAACTCTCTCAACATATAATTGGAGTATGTTCCTACAAATCCTGGTGCATGTCATGCGATATGGATAAGGAGATTGCTAGGTGAACTTTATTTTTCTGAAAAAGAAGTGATTAATTATGGTCGATAACAAATTGGCCATTGCTCTTACAAAAAATCTGGTGTTTCATGGTCAAAGTAAGCATATAGATGTAAGGTTTCATTTTATTTGGGATTGCATTACTAAAAATGAGGTTAAGGCAAAATACATCAAAACTCTTGATCATTACAAAACCCCTCAAGAAAGATAGATTTCACCAGCTTAGAGAGATGGTTGGAGTTAAGTGAGAGTTCTTCAATTAATTAAACATGGATTCTTATCTTCAACTATGATATGTAAAAGAAGTTTTAAGAAGTCAAATAGATGTTTTTATTGATGAACTAAATATAGATTTAAAGCTTATTAAGTCTAGTTTTAAATGAGGCAAGTTTTAGGTTCGTTGGACTTTCCTAAAGAAAGTTATAGTTATTTTATTAAAGGTTGCTCAGCTATAAAGTATGTTGTTTGGAATTCTGATTCATACGTTTCTTTTGATTAGCAGATCATATTTAGCCTATAGAAAGACTTACAATTAGTTCTTATGAGATGGAAATAAGAAGTGAAAATATAAAAAATAAAATTTTTTAGTTAATCCTTTCTTTTCTTCTTCCTCTATAGCTTTTAACATAGAGCTTAATACATGTAGTGCTAATGGTGATTTTAATATGGAGATCAAATCGATCGCATAAATTTTGTAATTTACTTAGAATTTGGGTATAAGTTACTTAGTAATGATACTTGATGCATAAAATATACTTTCTTATACTTGCTTTTCTTTTGTGCAATTGAACTTTCTTATTCATGCTGGTTGTTTTTGAAAATTTTCTTAGCATCATTTTGGATGATATTTCAAACCACAATACCAGTTTATACAATCCCTTTCCCTAGTTTTACTGTAAATGCAACGAATATTTGGATTGTTTATGTTAACAACTCATCTTCCTAATATTTTTTGTTGTATTATCATCTTAGTTTAGATAAGCATCGTACATTATCAGACCATCTTAATTTAGATTAAATCATGCATAACTAGATTATATAGTTTAGATTGCATCAAAGTTAAATTGATTCATCTTATCTTAAACCATATATAAATACAATAGAGGTTGTATAGCAACATATATTAGAAAATCAATACAATACACTATAATTTCAACTTTTTAGTCTCATCTTCTTCCTTTCATGGTATTAGAGCCTACCTGAGCTAAGTCTTTTTTTTCCCCAGCCACCCTAAGTCGTAGAGGTTCATGTATGTGTTTCATGGTAGCACCATCACATATTCACTTCATTGTCCATTATGGAAGTTCCTTCAGCAATCTTCACAAACGCTAATGACACCTACTTCTTACCAGCTCAAAGCATAATATTCATCCACATCATACTGGACCTCGAAGCCACTTCCGATGCGCCTGGCCATATGGAGCCACCATATGCTTTCTCCAACTTCTTCGAACTTGCCATCATAGCAAGCAGCAATCGCTAACATCCATCTCATGGATTTTTCATCCACAACACATGTGAAAATCTCCTTTAACCTATGCCAACCATTTAATTTTTAACTCACCACTGTCCATCACTTTCATCCGCCTTACAAATGAGCTTACCAACACTCCAAAACGAAGACCAAAATAAACAGATCTATAGATGATTTCTCCAGGGAGAAACTTCCATCTTCAAGCTTTAGAATAGTTTTAACCTTAGAATAATTTTTTTCAGCCCTACTACACTACTATACCAGCCATAAATGCAGTCCTACTACACTACTATACTAACCATAAACCTAGTCCTACTATACTAGCTATAATTATAAACATAGCCCTACTATACTACTATATAAAAAACCTTATAATGCAGAATATCAACACTTCACTACTAATTACCAACATCACCAATTTTATTACTATAACTCTCGACAACTACAACTACTGGATCTGGTGAAGTCAAGTCAAAGTCATATTATTACGTGTGACTTAATCGAGTATATTGACGGATTTATCACTCCACCATTCAAACACCATAAATCACTCGATGACACTTCGCCTCTTTCAATATAATTTCTAAAATGGCAACAATAAGAGAAATTTGTCTACTCCCTTTTTAAATTTATGTCACAGGCTTAATGTTCTTTCGAACATTAGTTTGCAAGGGGCTGGTAACAACTCATCTACCTAATCTTTTATGTCGTGTTATCATCTTAGTTTAGATAAGCATCATACATTATCTAATCATCTCAATTTAGATTAAATCATGCACAACTTAATTATCTAGTTTAGATTGCATCAATGTTAAATGGATTCATATTATCTCCAACCATATATAAATACAGTAAAGGTTGTATAACAACATATATTAAAAAATCACTATGATACACTCTACTTTCAACTTTTTAGTTTTATCTTCTTCCTTTCAATTTAAGCTAACATATTGAGTATTGCGGTATCTTTTGCTCAAATACAATGTTATCACTAAAGATTATATGGCAACAAAGTAAATGGTGTTAGCTCAAGGTTTATGTTTAATGGTTCCATGACATCTGGAAGGATCTTAGTAATTCGAATAATTAGCTCTGGAAGCCTTGACATAACGTTTATCTTAACGTCTGAATATCGAAGATTTCAACATAGATGATATCGAAGATTAAACAAAAAATAGTTAAAGAAAATGTCTATTTAAAGAAGAAGCCACATCATTTGCAAAAAAGAGACATAAACTTGCAAAATACCTTAGCATCATCAATATTCTTGAAAGTTATATCAAACTCTTTATGCCTTAGAAAGTGAAATCACTCTATTGAGGTAGATTGCTAAATCCTTTATATATTTCTTGTTGGGAGCTTATAGAGGTTTGTTAAATACGAAGAGTGTGGAAGGTTGAAGAACCTTAAAAAACATATACTTGTGAGCTTAGAGAGGCTCGTGAAAATTTACTACTTAGAGTTTATAGTGAAATACCCAATTTGAATACTTAGGGACTGGACGTAGGCTTCATTATAAGCCGAACTAGTACAAATTGACTGTGTCACTCTCTCTCTCTCTTAACTTTTAAATTTTTGCATTATAGTATTTTTATTTTCAACTTGCAAGAGGCTCCTTTGGTTTTACAATAGGCTTCTTCTGTTTTATATCTCAAGAGGTTCCTTTCGTTTTTGAAACAATTAACAGGCCCATATCGATGAACAGGAACCTTTTATTTTGAGAGTTAACAGGCTCCTTGATTGAACCAAATTTATACTATAATTTGGCCCCGTTTTCTTAAGTATTTATGCACTTGTTGACTCCTAATTTATG
>JANZXV010000004.1:21947589-21962149 GCA_027576455.1 Erythroxylum roigii
AATAGTTTCCTAGAAAGGGAAAACTATATGGTTTTGATTAGTATGAAAATGGATTTAAGATGAATAAGATGAAAAAAAAGGAAAAGAAAAAGAAAAAAAATTATACCGATTTTTGGAATGTCTTAAGGTTTCCAATGCGATCGCTTTTCTAAGATTCATGCCTCGGATGTCGAAAATTCGTAATGCTTCGCATTCTTTTATTTTCCGATTTTGCTTTGAATTCCGATTTGTTTGGTTTTTTGATTCGCTTTTCCGTTTGGGATCTGGTTCCGAGACTGGGTCCCAACAGAGTTGGTGCCATTAATGATAGAGATGCATGACTAAAACTTATATCCATTTATACAGCTTGTTTCAAAGCACATATACAAACTATTAAGTCTAAATTTTATAAGTTGAATAGAGACACGACGGAAGCTATTACTCTCTATGTACAACGAGTAAAAAGCATATATGATCGACTTGTAGCCTTCATAGCCCAGTTCTAGAAGACGACCTAGTTCAAGTCATTATCAATTGCATGAGACCTATTTATAAACCATTTATGAGTTCACTGGAATATGGATTAGATGTTATCTCCTTTGATGATCTTTTTAGCCTTCTATTAAGTGAAGAAGAAAGTTTTGCAAGTGATAAGTCCATCAAAGAATCCATTCAACCAATAGCTTACTGAACTATGTCCTTCAATCATATATCCTCTAATCATGGTAGAGGTAGTAGACAACAATTACTACAAGAAAAGTAGGAATTAGCAATGAAAAATTAGCAACAAAAAATCAATTTCTATTGGTAACATTGACGGGAAAATTTTCATTTAACGACAATACTAATATTCGTCAGTAAATATGAAGAGAAATCATCATGGCAAAATTTTTGAAAGACTTTAGTGACGATATAAAATGCTTATGGGTAAAGAAGTTATTGGCGGAATAAAATGTTTTGAGTTTACCAAAGGAAATTTGTTCGTCGGTAAATGTCGTCGGTCAATTTTTAGGGTAAATGTCATCGTTTGCTTTGGCTTTAGCATTTTAAAGTAAACCAAAATGACGTCATTTGGTTTAACACCAAATGATGTCGCTTTCTTTTACATTTAACTCACCCGAAAGCTCCTCCGCCCCCCCCACTTGCGTCTTCGTCTTCGTCTGCTTCATCTCTCCTCTCGTTTGATTTTCTTCTCTTCGGTTTCTTTACCATGGACTCCTCTTCTGCTCGTCAGTGTTTGTCTTTTTCGGTCACTATCATCTTATCCTTCGATGGAGGTATTTTTACAGCCACTGTCATATATTTTTTCGTATATTGGATGAAAGTTAATTTGGGTATTTGATTACTTTCGTTTATTTGCCTATTCTGTGATTGGAAAACAATTTTAAGGTATAAATGTTAGTGATAGAAGGGACAAAACATGATTTTGGTTGTGATGTTATAATGAATTTCTGATGCATGTAAGCTGTTTGATGAAATGTCTATTCTCTGAAAAAAAAATGATTTCAGTTCTTTATATTTAGTTCCTTTTTAGTATGAATTTCATAAATTTTCCTTTTATGATGATCTATAGCTGGTTTGATTACGAGGCCATTAGTTTATTTGTTTAATTTACTTGGTTTTTAATAACTTTTTATTACCATTGGTCGGGATTTCATTTGATTTAGAGTTACTCTATAGTACTTCTATCATGAAATACCAAAAGTACCCTCTTCAAGCACTTGAAATGTTTAATTCTATTAAAGATGAAGATGGATTTGCACACACATTTATTACTTATAAATGCATGGTTGACAAGCTCAGATTCATGGTCAATTAGAGACATAGAGTGTACGCTTATAAAAATGGGGATGACTATTGATAGAACTTTAATGGTGACGGTAAATATTGAAGCAATGACAAGTTATGGAAAGAAAGAAAAAGTTACTAATGTTTTTAAGAGAATGGACTTCTATAATTGTGAACCATTTGTATGATCTTGTAATGTCATTACGAATATATTGGTTGGATATGAATAATTCAATTAAGTCCATAAACTTTGTTTGAGAATGAAAGATAAAAGTGCTACTCGTAGTATCTACACTTCTACAGTTAGGATGAAGTCCTTTTATAAGAAAAAATGACCTTATCTTGCCTTGAGGCTCCTTAATAATATGCTTTGTCAGGGGTGTAGCAATTGCATATTATACAGTAATTAGTAGCTCCTCTAAAGATAATCATCAAAATTAGGAACTCTTACTGGTTCAAGAACTACAATAACTTATTAATTAATAGTGAAACTAAATATAGTAGAGCCTTAGGGGAATCTGACCTAAATTTAGCTAATTCATAGTTTGGTATATTCTTGATTATTTCTTTGCATTAGTATTTAGATTTTTACTTTATTTTATTTATCCAATCATCTATAAATGTTGATATATCTTGCTAAGTTTATGGATAGTGGGTAGTTAATTAAGAATCCTCATAGGATTGATCTGTACTTGCATTGTTAGCTACAACTACATTATGCACTTATGGTAAAACAATTAACATAAACAATTAAGTAATGTAGAATGCATTATTGACTTTTTGACTTATAATGAGTGCTTCATTTTACAAAACCTATCTAGTACTACAAATATTGAATCCTTACCATTTCTAGAACTAGAAAAACCTAAAGAAAAATCCATCAACAAGTCTACCTATCTATAGGGTTGCACTTGAGATTTAGCCTATTTATAAGGAAAACATCTTTCATATATTCTCTTTATATTTGAAGATTGTAAAGTTTCCTATGCAACGATAAATTTAAGATTTATTTTTCATGTGTTAAATTAGCATAATTTATTATTCCACACTTATTATTCGTATTAGAAGCACTATTTACATTGCATTTAAAATTAACCTAATTATTTTCATTTATTTTCAGTTCTGTATTACGTCACTAAATTGTAGGATCATAGGATTTATATATTCACATTCATTCAATTAAATTAAAGGAAAGGAAATGGTATATTTTATTAGTTTTCATCATTCTCTTTCCAACTTATAGAAAAGGGGTTTCTTTTGCTCAAGTAATGTCATTAATTAACTCGTTTTAGACTGTTAGCTTTGCTTCAGATTTCAAATAACCATTGTGGAATGTGGATGGTTCTAACTATTTAATTTCTTGCTTCAGTGTTGTCGGACTTGGAGAAAGAAAGAATTGTTCTTGGATGTCATTATTTGTTCACTCTTTAAGTTTGTTTTTGTTCTTGTTCTAAAAGAAAAGGAACTATAAAGTCCTAATCTAAGAATGAAAGTTTGGGGATTGATTGCAGAATAGGGAAGGTGTTAAGCAGCTAATCATGCTCATCTAATAATTACCTAGGCTTATGAAAAATTTTACAGATTTAGGGAAAGATTCAAAGAAGAAAGGTAAGATTGGTAGGATGAAAATGTAAGACAATTTGCTATACCTTTGATAACTTAAATTGTGTAATTTATTTTTTATTACATAATTGATTAACTGTTGATGAAAGACTAGTTTTATAAAGGTTTAAAAAGTATTTAAATTATTTGGTTTAATTTTGATTATTATAATTGATAATACTTTTTTGTTAATTATATATATTTAAAATTTTGATATATAAATAATAAAGAGAATTTACACACTTTTTTTTATTTTTGAATAATTTATCCTTCTTTTTACAAAATATTCATTTTCGTAGCCCCTATATTGTGCTGAAGAGCCTCGCTCGTCCTTCTTCTTTGTAGTTTGGAGTTGTCCATCCATCCAGGTAAGTCGTCTAACTCATGTCTACCATGTGTATTGCTTTAATAATACGATCATGATGCGTTTGGATTTTGTGTGAATGCAAAGGAGGTCTTGATTTTGTGTTATTGTTTAGAATATTCTTATAATCATTGATGAGTTTTTAAGTTCTTCTTTAGTATTTTAAGTATTTACTTATGTGGAATGAGTTTGAGGCATAACTAAGTTCCTAGGACAGTATATAGGCTAGAAACCTGTGATGCAAACTTAGTATTAACACAAGAAATTCATACATTTAATAGACAAGACAGTTCTTTGCATAATAAACCCCTAGGACAGTATAGAGGCTAGAAACCTATGATGCAGCACCCGTAAGGCTTATCGGTGAAAAAATCCAGGAGTTTAGGAGTCACAGTAAGAACTTGCTTTCTTAATTCACAAGTGTAAACAATGCCAGGTACCATTAAAGCGAAGTGTGATATTTGAGTGTAAATGGTTTGATCCAACTCCAAATGCTGGTACAAAAGTGCATAGTTGATATAATCTAGTTATTATGTCCCTTTTCCCAGCTTATGACGAGATAAGTCAGATTAGTTAGTCATTTGCAAAGTTAAACCTAGAGGTGTTTTTAAATCATATGGAAAAGAAGAACAGAGAATTGAAAGTGAAGTGTTTTAGGAAGATGTTTATGAAATAAATGCATCTGTTATATATGAAAAGAATGAACCTTTGAACGATCTAAATAATGAATATATTGAAACTTCATCTGGAGAGGATGAGGAGGATGAGAGATCTGAAAAGGAGCATGAGTTTGATTATAATTCTTCAGAAAAAGAAGAAGATGATGATTTTGATTTACAATTAAATGCTGAAATATTCAATTGTCCAGGTGTAGCATCACATTGAAAAAGAAGAGGAGCATGAGTTTGTAGCAGTAGGTACGAAAGGTGATACCTCATCTACAAGTGTAGTAGTTGGAGGTACAACAACTGTCTAGGTGTAGCATCACATTTTGCACCTACAACCGAATCAGATGTTGAACCTCCAACTACTACACCTATAGATGAGGTATCACCTTTCGTACCTACTACTACACCATCCACCACCCTTATACCAATAGAGATATCAGGGAAAAATGATGCGAAGGAAGGAGGCAGCCTCTAGCCTGGAGCTGAGAGAACTGATAGAAGAACTTACATCACAATTGTCAACAATCTGTAAGTAAAAATATATGAAACACCTTATGTTTATAATTAAGCTACAAGTTTAAATTCAACAAATGGTACAAAATTAATTGTTTTAATACTAGGTTAATTATGTCTAGACCGTGGTTAAGAAACATGACATCCAAATTCGAGGAGAAGATTGATCTTGAGGGTTATATATGGAAGAATATCTCTCAAGTGACAAATGAATTTTACTAGAAAGAGTTTGAGGTACAAAAAATATATTTTTGTATTTTAATTGATTTTTATACATTAATTAGATAAATATTACATTATAAGTACTTATCGTATGTTTTCCTTTTGTTTCAGAAAGAATTTTTTGGGATTCTGAATTTGACGTGGTCATTTATAAAATATGGGAGAGACTAACACGTAAACGTTATCGAGAGTTGTTAGTGCGATATTCAAGGCTGGTGTACAACTACATTATATTTCTGAACAAATATGGAATCGTTGGCAACAGTATTAGACATCACCCAAGACAATGTTCATTTCAGAGTGTAATTTTACCAACAAACATAGAGGACCGAGGGGAGAGAGTCTTCCCGTACATACTGGAGGATCTATTACCCACCACGAGCATACAGAGAGACTTGTAAGTATCTACACTTTACATTTATATTCTGATTTTTTTTACTTTGGTGTATTTCAATTTAATTTGGTGTGTGAATTTTGTAATGAAAATCTGTGTATTATGGAAAAAGATAATGTTATAAATGTCTGGTTCCATATATAGTTGTGTTGTTGAGTTACTTTCTTTATTCAACAGGTGATAAATTTCATAAAAATAGAGGAAATTCTGTTGAAATTTTTATAAATTGTTGTTCACTTATAACATTTTATTCTGATGCAGGAAAAGTCTATGGGCACAAAACCTACACCCCATCAACTCTTTTTGTATACTCACACTAAGAAACATGGCGGTGTGACCTCCGTCAACACATGATGTAGAAAACTAAATGTATGTGAAATTTATGCTTTAATATTAATACTTAATAATTATCACTTACTAATATAAGCATTGCCTTCTGATAGAACAAAATACAAGAAAGCGTTCAACAATAGTCTCAGCAGTCTGAAGATATTGATGAGAGTCAAACTTATCTTTATGTAGTGGGTGGTAGGGACCATTATGGAAGGAAATTCGGCTTAGATTCAATTGCAAACGCATGTTATTTGCAATCCTCCACATCCAGTACAACAACATCATGTAGGCGGTCAGCACTCAATGAAGTCCATGAGCTTTGGAGCACAGTATAGACATTGGCAACTCAGTCGCAATAGTCGATGGAGTATATAGCTCAGCTCCATAATGAGGTGGATGAGTTGAAGGGGAGTGGTAGCACCTCACTGCAACAATCAGAGCATCTGCGGTCACCAAATGAATAACGTTCTTGTAGTCATTTCGTACGAATTAAATACATATTATGTACAAAATAATTTTTCATTATCAATTAAGATAATTTTTACTTTATATCATCAATCAAATTTCTATTTTGAAAAATTTAATGTAGAAACAAATCAAAATATTATCAACCTATAACTGATAACTATATAAATTATGCATCAACCATAAGATCATCAAATAAAATTTAAAAAATAGTTTTAGTAAATTTACTGACGGAAAAATAAAGTTCATCTGTAAAATCTATTCGATTGACTGAGGGATAACTAAGAACTGTCGATAATATTGTCATTAACTTACTGATGGTAAGGTTACCGATGGACAAATATTGTTGGTCGATAACTTTACCGACCAAAGCAATCTTTTCATCGCTAAACCTACTGATAACACAAAATAACCATCGGTATATTCACTAATGATAACACAAAATGTTCGTTGGTAAATTTGTGATGGACAATCTGTGGTTTGTCATAAATTATTACCTATCTTCGTTTCTCAGACGCCTTCGTCCGTCGGTAAATTTCGTTGCTAACTTAGCTTACCGACAGAACGTGTAGGTTTTCCAATGGTAATTTCTGTCTCTAAACTTCATTTTTCTTATAATCAATAGGGAAAAGGAAGATTTATAAATAATTTTTGACAATCCTCATCTAATAATTTTTAGACAAATCATATCTTCTGATAGAGAACCATGTCTTTCACATGCCCATGGTTCTCTATAACCTTATTTAGAGAATATTCAACCGATCATTCCCTACTTCATTGATACAATTGTAATGGTCGTGATTATATGACATAATAATGTCCTTCTCTAAAATTAAGAAGCAATACAACCCTTAACCGCCTCAATCAAAGTCCACGATCAAAACATCTAATTTTGGCATCCTCATCTCAAATGACTAATAATCAATCTTGGATTTTAGATATTGTGTTGAATCACCACTTAACTCTTAATTTAGAAAACTTGACCATTTATTCAAAATTTTATGGATAAGATGAAGTCAAAATTAGTGTTACAAAATATCTTATAGTCTCTCATACTAGGTTCTTTGTGCAATTATAATCTTAATCTCTTTAAAATAACTGATATCTTTCATATTCATAACTATTGCAATAATTTTTCCATTTATTTTTTTACTAATTTAAATAATGTTTCTATTGAATTCTTTCTTAATCATTTTGATACTAAATACATCCATATGAGAGAGTTGCTCTATATAGGACCACTTGATAGTGGCTTATATTCCATGTTATTAGAGTTAACTCATCAATAGTTGATCTAATCAAGCTATGACGACATGCTCACTCTTACAATAGCACTCTAGATTACGTCATGCTGATTTTTAAGTAGTAATCCATACTTTAAGCTAACATTAAATTCCTTTATCCTTTAAAAGTTATGATATTTGTCATGCTTTGGTAAAATGAATAAATTACTATTTTATATTTCTACTCATCAAGCTAAAGATCCCTCAGAACTGGTAAGCTCAAATGTATAGGGTCCTACTCCTCTCACTTTGTGGAAATGGGACTTTGGAACATATGGAGGGGGTGGGACATATGGTGGTTTCTCTTTCTCTTGGCTTCCTACTTAGTGGTGTTCGACCTTCTCAATTGGTTCTTCCAATTCTTTCCCACTTTTAAGTACGATGACCTTTAATTGCTCTCTTATATTAGTCTTTGTATTGGTCAAAAGACTCCCCAAACTTTGTGTAGAAAATATGTTTGCTAGTTAGTCACTCGAACCTTTAAATTATGGGTGGAAGAAGCATGATTTCTCGTAATTTAACTGAACTTAACTTCCTTTCTCTTCTAACTTTTATCTTAACATGTAAATTTGGAATTTAACGCATTCATTAGCTTGTTCATCTTTGTTTCTAATGACCCGTGTCTATCTTGTTGAAATTTTGGTAGGGCTTCTACTCTCATTTAGTTCTCTACATTATTAAACCAAGCGATATTTGATAGCTTCTTCCACCCAAAATTATAGCTATTTGATTAAATTTTATTACCATCTTGAACTAGTTGTGCTTCCATAAAATTTAGCTGCTTTATATTGTTGTTGTTCATTAAAAAGCAATAAGCGATAATATGATCTTCATGACTATACAATTCGTATCCATACTGAATCGCCCTTAGTGGGTTGGGAGTAGTGGCCTCTAGGTTTTTTATTTGCTTAGTCAAGTTTACTACTTTAGCTTGCAATGTTGACACTAAATTGACACCAAGCACTCCTTTTTTATCCTTAAAAATTGGTTGCTATTTTCTCTCTCCAATGTCTATAGAAAAATATTGTTTGTCATATCCTCCAATAAATCATATGCAGCATCTACTATCTTTCTCATCAATGAACCACCAGCTACTACGTCAATGGTACTTCTTGTGGGTTGATTGACTCTATTATAGAAGGTTGCAATAGTTATGGTGTGGGCAGCTCCTTTACAACTCCTTAAATCTTTCCATAATTCCCCTTCACTTTGCTAAATTTTTTTTATCTCTTTAATGATCCTTGTGGTCATTGTTAAGGGTAAGTACTTAGCTCAAAAAAATTTGTACCAACTGCTCCTATATTGTCACATTTTCTAAGCTAAAAAAATTCAACAATCCCTTGGCTTGAAATTTAAGCGTGAATGAGAATAACCTTATCTTGGTTGCATCCTCTAATAACCCATTATATCTAAACATATCACATATCTTCAAAAAGTTAGCCAAATCAACGTTAGCATCTCTTCCTTTAGCTTTTTCTTCAACTTTTCTTAAAGTTCCATGTCTCATCTCATCATCCAAACATATTAGATATCCCTAAAACATGTATTAAAATTAAATTCTTGCCCCAGTCTATAGTAATAAAATAAAAAACACAAAACAAAAATATAAATATAAATATAAATATAAGTTGTATTATCACCCAACAAAACTTCTAATAACACATTTTATAACCTAGAAAACATACTTTTACCTATCATTAGACACATTATAAACTTGTGACTCAATTTAGTATTTGTTAATGCGTTTGACAACCAAGAAGGATATTGACACACGTTTAAGAATGACAAGCGAAAGTTATCTAAAGGACATTGACGGTTACTCGTGGTGAGTTATGTTGCACCTTATACAAGACACACATAGTGGTATGCGTTAGAGAATTACGTATCGTTCAAGAAAATACTTCATTAGATTTATGGCTCTGGAGATTGGGACACATTAGTGTGAAGGGGATCAAGTTACTAATTGAAAAATCACTTATTCATACTAAGAATTGAACAATCACTTATTTATATAAAGACTAATGTTTCTTTTAACCCCTATGATTATTGTGTGGTTAGAAAGAACTATTGTGTTTCATTTTATAAAAGTTTTACCTAAAGGTATGCAAAGCTGAAGTTACTACACTCCCACGTGTGCATTTCCATGGAAGTGGAGTCCTTGAGAGGTAATAAGTATTTTGTTACATTTACTAATGATGCTACATGCAAGACTTGGGTCTTCAACTAAAAAAAATGTAGGTGTATCAGACCTTTCGAACATTTCACGTTATGGTGGAAAGGGAGATAGAGAGAAAGTTGAAGTGTCTGTGAACTAACAATGGAGGTGAATATACCTCCAATAAGTTTGAAGAGTGTTGTACAAGACATAGCATAAGGCATGAGAAGACAAAACCTGGTACCCCATAAAATAATGGTGTTGCTCAAAGGATGAATAGAACTATTATAGAGAAGGTTTCACATATGCTCCAAATGTCCAGTCTACCAAATCCCTTTTAAAGTGAGGTAGTCAAAATCGCAATATACATAATCAATAGAACTCCTTTTGTCACTTTACATCTTGACATTCTTGAGAGAGTTTGGAAAAGGAACGATCTAACTTATACGCATCTAAGAGTGTTTGGATCCAAGGCTTTCAAGCATGTGCTAAACTGATTTTGAACACTACTTCTTATGTTTTCATTGGATATGGTGAAAGGAGTTCAACTATAGGCTCTATAACCTGGAAAAACATAAGGTTGTTAAAAGCAAAGACATAGTCTTTTACAAGCATAATATGGGTGTAAAACTTATCAAAGAAGACAATACTGCTTCCAGTAGTTTGTCATTCGATAGTGTAGATTTTACTCATATTTTAACTTCCTTTGATCAACCTACTAGTGAAAAAGATGAACACAAGTTACCACAAGATGGTAATGATAAAGGGAAATCTAATGGTGATGAATCACATAAGACACATCTTGTGGATAATATAGATGAGGCCTATAAGCATTATGAGCAGGGAGTAACCCACTTAAGTGTTGTAAGGTGTCTAACTTCGAAGGTCAATAACAAAGAAGAAGCCTTCGACAAGATACCCTAGTTCGAAATATCTCCTAGTCATTGTTAAGGAGGAGACGGAGAACTCAAAGACAAAGACTCTTGACTCAAGGCAACGCAGAGTAGATGGTTTCATATAGACAAGAATGGTGTTGACATATTAATAAAAGTGGTCCCTAGGAGTAAGCTTGAGATTTGTAGTAAGCTCGTCGAGATCGGTTTCAAGTAATTAATAGATTGGTATATTTCTCCTTTAAAATGGGCTAGAAGGGGAGACTGTTGTGGATCCAACCCTATTTTATAGATGTTAGCTTTACGAAAACCACTAAATCAAGACTTCAAAAGTATTGGTTGTCTTCATGGATCAAAATGAAGGAATTTGAGGTAGAACTGATACGTTGAAGCTATTTTTAGAATACACACCCATGTTTAATATGCATGTGCCTGTGTTAAGTGTGCACATAATATCTTATCCTTTTGAGACTTAAAGATAGTTTTGAGAGATAGAAGTTTCATGGGATAGAAACACATGATGATAAAAGAGTTTTAAAGTTTAAATAGCTTTCATCAAATATACTTTTACTAAAGTTTGATTTCTAGAATTTGTTTGAGAGAAGTATTGATGTGTGAGTGCATGCGTGCATGTATGTTAATTTGTACTCAATTCTAGAAGTTAGAGAGGAGTTTTGAGAGAGAGCTAGAAAAGCTTTAGGTATGGTTATTTAGTGAAGTATTTTTTGCTTGAAACCTTAAGGCTTGTATCTGCTATTATTGAATTTATTGGATTTCTTGTTCGTAAAATCATTTGTCCAATTTTTCTTGTTGTCATTTATATAGTTGAGTAGTTTGTTATTGGTTAAGTGATCTCGTACAACATGTGAGGCTATCGCTTGAAATTCTCTAACACTCTATCTAACATTTAAACTCCTAAATGTTAAATTTTTAAGATTTCAAATTAAATTGGACTTCTTTAATAATTAAGCCAATTAAGCCCCATACTTAACTCCTAAATGCTCTTTATACAGGCTCAAGTTTAAAATGAACCCAAAGACAAATTTTCTCTTGTTTAATTTGTTATGTCCATTGTTAAATGATTTTAGGATGCGAGAGAGACTAATTCACTTAATAAAATAAAATATTAAAGGAAAGATTATATTAAAAGAAAGTATAAGCCCTAACTACAAGTTCACAAAATTTCAAAGCTTAAGTTGAGCTTTAACTACTACCTTACAAATTCCTTTGGTTTCCCTACTTCTAGATTAAATTTAAATTCATTCAAAATGTTAGGTATTAATAAAAAATGCAACTTACTTTCTTTACATTTCATTCTAGGCAGTTTATTTTAATTCAAAGTTTTATGATCTATTCTAGACATTTTATTTTAATTCAAAGCCCTAGAATCCATTCTAGGCATTTCATTATAATTCAAAGCCCTGTAATCCATTATAGGCATTCAATTTTAATTAAAAATCCTACAATTCATTCTATGTATTTTCTCTATTTTAAAACGTAAGGTCCTTTCTAAATGTTGGACCCCGAACTTTAATTGGACGTTAGAATTATTAAAGGAGGAATTGGCAGAAGATGTGTTACATGTTTTACAATGATATTTGGAAGTTAATGTGTGAAATGAGTATTTTAAGTATGCATGTAGTGTGGGTAACATCTTTATAATTGAAAAAGTGAGCCTATTCAGTTACTATTCATGTAACTCCTGTGAAATTTCAATTTATGAGACTTGATGATTTGGGGCTAGAAATGCCCACTAAAGCTTTGTAAGAACCTATATTTTGATATAAATGAAAGACATTTGAGTTTATTGTGTTTTGCTAATGCTTGTGTCAAGTAAGACTTTGAATTGATTTGAAATTATGCCATAAGTTTTCGTATATGAATTGTGTGAATAGACTTTGTGCGATGTGTAAATGATTTCGACATTGTTCCATAATTTTGTATTTTGTGTGGCTTATGGATGATTTGAGAAACGACTTGATGCTTGTCATAGGAATGTGTTTCATGACTATGAAGGATAGATTATTTGGTGAATGATGGATGTTATCGAATATGATGAGCCTTATGAATTGAGGTTATTTGTCGGATGAAGAATATGATGTTAAGTGTAAGTGTAGTAAAATTTATGGGATTGGAGTGTTCAGAGGATAGTTTTGTGTATGGGGCAAGGTCTGGGCTGATAGGGAGTGAAGGTTTGAGTTCGAACGTCAGATCAGGCAGGTCGAGCGACCTGCGCGGGCACACCGCTCGGCCACTTTTGTGGAGTTTTCTGCTGACCAACCGACCTCCCTCTACTATTTTGAGGATAACTTGAGCTATAGAGCTCGGATCAACCTGATTCAACTTGCAAATTAAAATAGAGTCATGGGGCTACAAATGTTATGAAGAATGTCGATCTATATCCAGCCCTTAAGATGTTCAAATTTTGGTGTAGAGTTTAGTTTTAGTGAACATCAATCGGTCGAGGGTTGAAGACCCCTCGGGAAAGGAGAGAGTTATTTTGTTTTGTTGAGCGATTATGTTGGGAAGTTATAGAGCTTCGTTTGATCGGTTATCACTACTGAGTTTGTAGCATTTGAAGTTCGGAGTTAAAGGTTTGAGTGTGAGGAGCTGTGTCCATCGCTCGGTCATTGTGGCCGACCGACTTTGCCTTGCAACCCTTTGTGTTCGTCGCTCGGTCATTGTGGCTGACCGACTTTGATTTGCAACCCCTTGTGTTGGTAGCTCGGTCATTGTGCCGACCGACCTTACTTTGAAATCTGTTGTGTTAGTAGCTCGACCTTATTGGCCGACCGACTTCTTATTTGCTAATCGAGTCCCAAATTGTAGGTCGATTGCCGACCAATCTGTTGTTTGATTACCGAACTCTATTCTTGTCCGAGCTTTGATTTGAGGCCGATAAATTTTCTTGCGGCCGACCGAGTTTCTTTTGGCAGATCGCTCTTTCGTGGTCGTTTGACCCTTCGTTTGGTATTGCTCGGTTATTTGTGGCCGACCGACTCCGCTTCACTTGCTTTAGTTGCTCGGCCATATGGGCTGACCTCTGTCTTTTGTTTTGGCCGAGCGACCTCTGTTCTTTTGGCCATCCTTCGATCGCTCGCCAATCGCTAATCTGCTCATCGATCGGTCAGAACTTTTGCTCACCGATCGCTATGCTCTTTTGCGCGATCGCTCGACCCGTCCTTCCGCGATTGCTCAGCCTTCCGCGATCGATCAGCCCTTCCGTTCTTTCGATAGCTAAGCATAGCCGCCCGGCTTTATGGGCCGACCGATCTGTTGGAGAAGTGACAGATGGCTAAGACCGATCGGTAAGAGTCAATGCGCGTTCATTTAATGACGTGGCAGTTTGGCTTATAAAAAGGAAACAAGTCGTGGGACTTAGACAGAAAATCATCAGAAGAAAGAAAAATAAGAAGAGAGAGAGAGAGGAGAGGAGCGCAGGTGCGACGGAGGAGAAGGAAGCTTCGGCCATGGAAGGAAAGAAGAAGAAGATTGAAGCTAGTCGATTTTCGAGGGTTTCTAAAGGATTTTCGTTGCATTTCAAAGGGGAAGGAAGCAAGAAGAAGATGGTTACCTTGAAGCTCCATTAATGGCCGAAAATGGAGGGAAAAATGGTAAGTGAGAGAAAGTTCCAAGTTTTGAATTTTGATGAGTTTGTTGGTTGGTTTAGCTTAAGATGGTTATGAATTTAAGTTTACTAAGGTTTATTGAAGTGATTATGCTATGATTAATGATCAATTTTGGATATTTGAAAATTAGGGTTTATGCCCAATTTTATAATTTGGGGATTTTAGAAATTCTTGGTTTAGATAGCTTAAGAATGTCATGGGTTTGTGGATTATGAAGTTAATTTGATGATTATGCTAAGATGGTGGTTTAATTTTGGATAGTTGGAAATTAG
>JANZXV010000004.1:21962249-21973260 GCA_027576455.1 Erythroxylum roigii
GCAAGGAAATCAAGGTGGGTACATGTTTATAATAGAATCAATAAGCCACTACTGTTTTCTTTAAATCAAAGAAGTTTCTGATTTTAAATTGAAGCATAAGTGTTGCATCTATTGTTATGAATAATTTGAGCACATCTTTGATGATTCGGTATATGAACTTTTTTGATGAATTTCGAAATACATTTTATGTTATGGGTTGAAACATGTCATGGCATTTTGTATGAATGAAAAGATAAAAGAGCTCGAAAGTTAGAGCATTTGATAAAATGATTTGAGCATGCTTATGTGCTTCTATTTGTGCGAGAGTGGAACCATTCTGTTCGTCACGTGCACGTTGATATGAGCCTTCTCCCGACTGCCCGCTTGTGGCATATGAGCTCCGAAATGCACTCATTCTGTTTATGGGGTAAACTTTGGTTTCTCCATTCTGTTTCCATAGGACCCTCAAGCCATTTGATGTGCATTGCATCTGTGAATTGTCAAGTTGGTGCATTCATGTTTTGTAAGTTATGAATTTTGATTGCATGACAAGAATTTTGAAAAGCAAATATTTTTACGACGCAATAAGATATTTTCTGAGACAAGTAAAATGCTTTCAAGGCTTTTTCTTAGTTATTTGTTATAAACTGTTACCCACGAGCTGTTAAGCTAACCCCTCTCTGTCCCATCCTCAGGTAATAGCTAGAAGATCAAGTGTTCGAGAGCCTAAAAGAATTACTATATTTGCTA
The DNA here is from genome assembly GCA_027576455.1 of Erythroxylum roigii. Lineage (NCBI taxonomy): Eukaryota > Viridiplantae > Streptophyta > Magnoliopsida > Malpighiales > Erythroxylaceae > Erythroxylum > Erythroxylum roigii. Next base: position 21,962,979 of record JANZXV010000004.1, read on the forward strand.
CTTTGTATTTCTGTAATTAAGCCAATGGTGTGGCTTTTGATTTGTAAAAAAAGTATTTTCGAACTCGATTGCTTGAGTAATGAAATGATAGATTTAAGTAGTTCAGTTATGAGTTGTATGTTTACATTGATGTAGAGCAAGAGATGGATTCTGAAATCAAGCGGGATCCAACATTAGTGGTATCAGAGTAAGAAGATCACTCGACGATGGTTAAAGATATTACAAGGAACCACGCTCAAGTATGATGGTGTTTTGTTAAGAGTTGGGTTTCAGAAACGTAACCCAACACTTGATGTGTTTGTTAGTGTTTCATGGTCAACAGCGAAGAATGGAGAAGTTTCGAAAAGACTTGGATTGAAATAACTATCAATCGTGGCCCATCCTGCCACGATAGTGACAGAAGCGAGGGAGATTGCCCACGATCGTGGCCAAATTTCCATGATTGTGACAGAAGCATCAGATTAGGCTCACAATCGTGGCCTTTCTGTCACGATCGTGATAGAGAGTTTACATTTGGGCCATGATCATGGCCTGCATTGGATAGATGCGTAGACACACAGAAAAGTCAAATTTTAAGGATTTTTTGGACCTTTTCAACCTTGAAAAAATCCTAGGGCTGCCACAAACACATCAAGTATAAAAGGAACAAGACAAAAGAGAAAAGAAACCTTCTTACATCAACCACCATCAAGAAACCCTACAGAGAGTTCATCATGAGATTGAGAAAGAGACAAAGGAAGAGAGACGTGGAGAAGAGGCCGACGCGAAGTACTTCCCGTAACAGGAGGTTTCCCAACATTGCTGCCTCTGTCATCCATTCAGATCTAGTTTCTGGTGTATTTCAATATTATTTATGTATAGAATTAGGATAACTGTTGAGATAGGATTTTATGAATGTTGAGGAATGTCTAAACTCACCTTCGGGTTGATTTTATCTTTAATTCAATAAAAATCTAATTGTTTATGTTATTTGGATTCATTGTGATTAATTTTTGCACTTGCATAATTCGGTTATAGACTGAGAGGGTGAGTCGAATGAAAATAATTAAATTGGGTTAATGAGAGTTGGGTGATTTAATAAGAACGAGAAATCAATCAAATCGGTAATTATGTGAAGAGATTTCACATAGGTTTTCAGTAGTCTAGTGGAAAACTTCAAATCTAATTAGGGTTTAGATAAATTGTGAATTAAGAAATTGTAATTTTTCATAATTTGATTAGGGTTTATAATTTAGGGTTATTGGTTATAACTCGAAAGAGAGTAATCAACCTTGGGATCATCCAGGACTAATAATCCAACAATTAATAATTAATTAGATTAGTGTTAAAATTCCCCTTTCTCTTAATCGGTAGTTCCTTAGGTTGATTCTTGATGTGTGTACTGCAATTTGCTGATTTGTTGATATTTCGTGATTAATTCTTGAATTGAGTTGTTTGACTGAATCGATTGATTGAATTGCATCATTGTTTTAGTTTAATTAAATTTGAATTTCTATGATTAGTTTTAGCCTTAGATTTTATGATTAGATTAACCCTCCTCGTGGGATCGACACCTTAGATACTATGGGAACGACTTGTACGCTTGCAAAATATCGAGGTTAAAATATTAAAACTGCACATATCGGAAAATCACGATCAGAGTGTTTTATTCTGTAGTTGAAAATTTAAGATAGGAAAAGTCAATTGTACCCTTTAAGTTATTGTTATTACTTGCGTTTCTCTGCAACTAAATCAACGAAGCTATGCATGAACGAATCCATCAAGTAGAAATCAACAAATTAAGCCATGCTATTACTTGTGCCTACATGCTACTGTAGCGTAACTTAAACTAAATTCTTAATTCATCACTCTATTATTTTGTTCTCTTTCAGATAATGGAACCATAGTGTCAACATTTTGGCCCTTCTCGTAGAAATTCTCTCCGCTTTGTTCTGAAAAATGCATGAATTTAGTTTCAATTATGCTACAGTAACATTCATGAAAGAGACTCAAGAGGTATAAATTCATCCAAAAGGTTATGCAACAATCATTCTTCTCAACTCATATGATTAATAAGCTTGTAAAGGAGTGTGAATCCACTCTTGATAGACTTTTCTCAAGAAACAAACCATCAGTTTTGCCAGAAGGAACTGACACTGCAACAGGCTGTGACTCTGAAGTTCCTATATATGGACTGCACGGGGAGCATTCTTAAAGTTCCTGAAGAACTCATAGAGATTGAGAATATGGAGAGCTTGTATATGAGGCAAACTTTATCAGCATTATACGTCCTATAAAAGGTTCAAAGTGGAAGCTCAACTATGAACATGTTTTCTTTGCCCCTTTGCAATTGGAAGAAAGCACTCGTTGTAGAGCAAGTCGCAAAATAATAATTTTTTTCTTGAATGTTTTTTTATAGAATAAATTGAGATAGTCCAACTTTCTTTTGTTAGTTTCCCTAAAGATACTTAGATATGTAATTGAAGGCCTTTTACTATGTTGTTGCTCAACAATTTCAATTCAGTAAGAAACTGAAGATGCTGAAATTATTGTAAATAGTATATGCAAAGTTGTGTACTATTAAACTTTTTCAAATCCTGCACTTCAGCAAGACTTCAACTTGACGTTGATGATAACGATGTTGAGTATAAGTTCAAACAAAAATTTCGTGAAGTGATGTAGTTTTTAGTTTTAGTAGTATGCTAGGATTTTGTATTGTATGTATGCAGGTTGACAAGTAGTATAGAATATATATATATATATATATTTATATACATATATACGTATATATATGGATTTGCAGAATCCATGTGCTTGGATTTGCTAAACATGTGAAGAATGCTACTTACTCCATCACTGTAATGATTTATCAGACAAACGGTTAGGCATCTCGAATACACAAATTCTATTAAGTTAATATGGTTTCCGTTTAATGACTACCTTGAGGACCAGTTATCAGTAAGTTCTTGGAGCTTGAAGTCAAGATCTCATGCTGGTATATGTTAGTAGGGGAAAATAATCAGTTACCTAAACAATATAAACACTGACCTTTTCATGTTGTTAGAAAGAGCACAAATATAAACATTTATAAAATCTTGATTTGACTCCTTAGTTATTCATATCTTATTCACACATATCTATCAATGCTATAACGATGAATACGTATTTCTGATGAGTAAATGCTCTTTTACTTTTTATTTTTATAATTTTAACATTGTAACATTAGAAGAAATATAAGTGACGATCCCACTTTTAACATCATTGATTAAGATCTTAAATTTATACTTCCAGATATATTTTAAGATATTGAAATTAAAACTATATAGAAGACGATGAAGAACAGAAAACTCAAGAGATGACAAATATTCGTGATAATGTTGCTTATATTTTAATGACAATTTGACATCGATGATTATAAACCTTTGTTTTAAATAATAATATAGACGTTCTTTGTTCTATTGGAATTGTATTATTATTATCTACAAATTTTTTTGGTTAATTTATGGTTATGAATTATTTTTAGTATAATCATCGTCGTCATCACGGTGATTGTTATTATAATTATTATATTCTATGTTTTTATTAAAATTATATATTTAACTTTATAAAATTAATACCTAAATTTTAATTTCGCACGAGAATATTAAAAAATACTAAATAATTACGTTACTTCCGTGTAAGTAGAAACCCATCCCACGACGTCAAAATCAGACACTTGAAACGGAAAGACCCCCCGCTTACAAATGCGGGTTAGAACTTAGAAGCAAAAAGAGAAACTATGTGGGGACAAGTCTAATCTTCAACGTAACGACACGCATGTGTGTCGTTTTCTCACCAACACGGATCCTAAACTACGATTCATTGTGTGCGAAAGCCGCATTGAACTTACAAATTGAACGGGTCGTTCGTCGGTCTTCACTTGCTTCTCACATGGGTTTCGCCTGCTTGTTAATGCTCCTCACCAGTTGGCTTTGCCTCCAATCTGTGGCTTTGGGGACAGACAAAGGATTGGGACTTGAGTTGCTTACCAATGAATTATTGTCAACTGCGAGAGACGCAGGTTTCTTTGAGTGGATGAGAGGAATCAGGAGAAGAATTCATGTGTACCCAGAACTGGGATTTGAGGAGCACAGAACCAGCGAGATTATTAGGAGAGAGCTCGATTTGCTTGGGATTGATTACAAATGGCCTGTCGCCAAAACCGGGATTGTAGCTTCTATTGGGTCCGGTGAAAAGCCAGTTTTTGCTCTCAGAGCTGACATGGACGCCCTTCCTCTTCAAGTCGCTCCCTTTTTCCTTCTTTTGTCCTAACAAAATAACACAAGCACATACGTATTGTATATATAGGAGACGATTTAGACTGTGCCAAGGCTTAACTGTAGCAAGTCAAGTTCTCTTTTATTTTCAATACATAATTATCTAAAACGATACGTTTGCTTTTGCTCTCCTTCTAAAGGAAAAAGTAGATTGGGAATACAAGAGCAAGATAGACGGAAAGATGCACGCCTGTGGCCATGATTCTCACGTGGCGATGCTACTTGGAGCAGCAAAATTACTCCATGGGAAAAGAGACAAATTGAAGGTAAAACTGAACATGAACATCTTTTAATGATTATTAACACCAAAAACTGTTTTATCTTTTTTTTTAACACCTTCATTTCACATGCCTTTTGGGAAGGGAACTGTGAAGCTTGTATTCCAGCCAGGAGAAGAGGGTTTTGCAGGTGCCTACCACATGTTACAAGATGGTTGTCTGGACGACCTTGATGCCATCTTGAGTGTACATGTCCTACCATCAACACCTACTGGTGCCATTGCTTCAAGACCTGGTCCAATACTCGCTGGTGTTGGTCTTTTTGATGCAGTAATTGAAGGGCAAGGAGCGCATGCATCTTCCCCTCATATGGCTAAAGACCCAATTCTTGCTGCATCATCTGCAATTACTTCCCTACAGCAGATTGTATCTCGGGAGACAGATCCTCTGGAGGCTGCGGTAATTTTTTTCCACCTCTATCATCATTTTAATGGACTCCCTAAGACAAATGCTTGTACATGTTCATTGCTTTCTAACTCATTGAAGTCAAGTAAATTCACTTCCACCACCTCTTCACTAGTCGTAATCGAACTGATCACAGTCAAATCCTTACTGAGACCCTGAATATTAACCTTAAGAAATAACATCCTCTCCCAACTTACCACCAGCCACTTAATGCGTGAATCAAGTTGCAACTTATTTTAACCTTTCAACAAAAGTTGTCACTGAATGAATCTGATTTGCTTCGATGGTTTAGGTGGTGACGGTGGGTTATATAGAGGGAGGAAAAGCCGGAAATATAATTCCAGAATCAGTGAAATTTGGTGGAACATTCAGGAGTTTGACCAATGAAGGTTTATCGTACCTCCAGAAAAGGATTAAAGAGGTAAAATATGCATTCATGGGATGAACTTTGAAGTCATCTAATTTTACATTCAAGAGAACGTGCAGACTAATTTGAACTTGCGATCATGTTTTGCTTGCAGATCATAGAGAGTCAGGCTGTAGTGCATCGATGTAATGCCATGGTAGATTTCAGGGAAGAGAAACATCTTCCTCATCCACCAATGGTTAATGATGAAACACTTTACAACCATGGAAAGAAGGTTGGGGAGATCCTACTTGGAGAACCTAACGTCCAGCTGCTTCCAGTGACCATGGGAGCAGAGGATTTCAGTTTCTTCTCACAAAAGATGCCTGCTGCAATCTTTGTGATTGGTATAAAGAATGAAACGCTGGAATCACATCAGCCGCTTCACTCTCCTTACTTCTTTATCGATGAGGAGGCTTTTCCAATAGGTGCAGCTTTTAATGCTGCTGTGGCAATTGCATACTTAGACAACCATGCCTCGGAGACTTGCGAGGAATCTCAGTTGTTTTCGACTTTTGGAACAACCACCATTTAGTCGGACTTTGAGAATGGAGGGTTGGTTGTTTCAATAATGCGTTCTTGGAAGCTGAAGAAAATGTCTAAGTAAGGCAAAATTTCCGCTTAATCTTATTGTTTACTATCCAAAAAAGAATGTCCCCAAAATAATAAGAAAGTTGGCTTATGTTGAGGAAAGGATTAAATAATAGACAGCCAATTCCTAGACCGATCCATTTTTGTACATCAGCAAAAGAACACAAGACGCTTCCTAACTGAGCTTTGCGACATTTTATCCTATCAGTTGTCAACAAAATAAATAAACCTTGAGAGGGTCTTTATAGATGCTGAATCCAAGCATAAGAGCATAGACAGTTATCTCCATGTGAAGGTGTTGATCAAGATGCTCTGAAATGTTCTTAGACCCGCTCACTGCTTCCTGACTTTTTTGGATGCTATGAGGAACCAAAATCTGCAAGTCCATCATTCTTGCTTGCCATTGCAGGAGTTGAGAGAATCATGGTGATTTTGCAGTGCAAGTCCTTAACAAAAGTATATTTCAATCATATCAAGAATCACAAACCCTTCCCATTGTAACGCCAGTAAATCTAGAAACGCATGCTCCGGCATTAGAGAAACTGAAGCAGTCAACCACACTATGTTAATTGGATCATTCGGTTGCATGTCCAGGTGTTACTTACGAAGTTGTTGGGGGGCGCAAACGCACCAACAATAAACAATGATGTTACATGAAAACTCCGAAGACTCTATAGTACAGTCACACCAGCAAATGTAAACATCAAGCGTTACTGCAGACAACGTTCAACTCCTTTATGATCAATTACAAAAGGAACTATAGGTTAGGAACAGGATGCACAGAACCCCTCAACTTAGATGCAGTTTCAGTCCAGTCCAACTTGGAATCCAAAGTTTAAGTTGCTCACATCTGCCCAACAGATTGTGTAATTGTCATATTATCCTGAATGAGACTCTAGGTGGGCCGTGTAATTGAAGAAAAAACATATACTTGTTTACAAACTATATCCAACTCCGACCAGGTATTTTTCTCACCCCTCTCTCGTTCATTTTTTCTCTAACCAAAGAAACATCCAACCACCGATCAGCTGCAGCATAGATATTGGATAAAAGCACATAATTAGCAGCATTTTGAGGCTCAAGCTCAAAAAGCTCATTGGCAACAATCTGCCCAAGTTCAACATCACAGTACAGCTTGCAAGCCCCAAGAAGTGCACCCCAGGCACACACATTAGAACTCACAGGTACCGACTTCAGAAGCTCATAAGCTGAATTTAGCCGGCCTGCCCTGCCAAGAAGATCAACCATGCACGCATAGTGGTCTGGAGTGGGAACAACAGAGTACTTATCTTTCATGATTCGAAAATAGTACCAACCCTGATTGACAAGGCCTCCTCGGCTACAGGCAGTCAAAATGACAGTAAATGCTCCTTCATCTGGAGTTATGCCCTCATTCAGCATCCTATCAAACAATACAACAGCTTGATCAGTTCGCCCATGAATGGTCAATCCTTGTATCATAGAACAATAAGCGATCAGATCACGTGTTGGCATCTCTGCAAACAATTTTTTTGCTCTATCCATGTTCCCACACTTAGCGTTCATGTCAACAAGTGCAGTGGCAACATGAGCTTGACCAGTGTCTATCGAGCTCTGGCTCAAATAACCATCAACCCATTTAGCCAAATCCAAATTAGCCACTTGAGAACAAGCTGACATCAAACTCACCATTACAAACTTATCGGGCTTAACATTTGTTCGCAGCATTTGCATGAACATATCCACAGCTTCATTAGGCTGCCCGTTCTGAGCATATCCCCATATCAATGCCGACCATGCAACTATATCTCTTTTTGGAGCTTCCTCAAACAGAGACCTTGCAGATTCCATATCCCCTGCCTTTGCATAACCATCAATCATAGCTGTATACGAGACAACGTCTCTTTCGGGCATTTCATCAAACAACTTCCTAGCAGTAGACAAATCTCCCCCTTTCACACACCCATCAATCACAGCATTCCACGACATCACGTTCCTCTCCGGCATTAAATCAAACATCCTCTTCCCGTTGGCCAAATCCCCAACATTGACATACCCAACAATCAATGCAGTCCAAGAAACAACATTTCTTTGACTCATTTCGCTGAACACTCTATGCGCAGACACAATCTCCTTGCACTTACCATACAAATCAATCAAACTTGACCCGACATACACATCAAGACTAACCCCACACCTAATAGCCATCCCATGAAATACCTCACCTTCCCTCAATTTACACTCATTCGAACACGACTTAATAAGCGAAGGGTAGGTGTATTTATCAGGCAGAGCCTGTGGGCAAAGCTTCATACGAACAAAAAGCGAAATGGCCTTGTCAAAATGCGATCTCTTGGAGTATATGTTGAGGAGGATGTTATAAAGGACAGTAGAAGGAGCAAACACGCTGTCGAAGATCGACTTGGAATATGAAACTGAAGTGGAAAGTGAAAGAAGCCGGGAAACCACAAAGTGGTCTTGTTCAAAACCTTTACGTATGATGTGTGCGTGGAGTTGGTGGAGTTGGAACTCGTTTTTGCAGGATCTGAGAAGAGTGAGAATTGACGGACTAGAGCATACAGGCATCGATTTCTCAATCTCATGGCGGCGACTCGCGCTTTTTCTCTAGAAATCAAAATCAAATGAAATGGGCTATGCCTACTAGATTGTTGTATTTATGGCCCACTTAAAATACGAATGCATAATAAATAATGGGCCAACTGCTCTCCTAGTCCTACAAAGCGATTTAGAGAGAGATAGAGAGAACATGGTGCTTTGGTCTTACCCACCAACGCCCAAGCAACTGGCGGCCACAATCGTTGTGTTTGTGAGCGGCGCTTCTCTGGCCACCTACGGAGCTTATTTGTCCTTGCTCAACATAGCCCCTCAACAAGCTCGTGCCAAAGCTCGTAGCGATTATGTCAAAGAGCGTTTCCGAAAGTTGATCGACAATTAGTTCCTATTGCTATTGTCATCTTCAGTTCAGGTTTTGTTTTTGTTTTTACTATTTAGGCTATCAATCTATGGTATCTTGTACTGTTGTACTTCTTTATCCTTTGATTGGTACTTGGAGAATTGGAGTGTTAGACATCTGATTGTCATGGGATGGATTCTTAAACTGTCTTCTCTTATGAGGCATGAACTGAAGTTTTATTCACTTAAAATCGCATGAATTACTTATTTATTGTTAAAATAATATGACACCTTGGTTAAAGAGAGTGACTGAGGATCTCCTGAGCACAACACATAACTAAAAAAACTTCACCTCAGTTCTGTTCGTTCGTTTCATAAGCAGTTGGAAAACAGAGTGTGTCCCGTGTTAGAGAAAGAGGGCTTGAATAGGGCTGACAAAATACTAGGGAGATCGCAGCAACGCCACCAACCTCCCACAATTTGGTCATAAACCCTTCAACCACCAAATGAAGCGAAACCCCATCGCCCACCGAGACAAACGTCGGAGGCCGACTTCAAGTGGATCAGAATACTGAACAAACTCTATAACAGGAAAGAATTGTGAAAACTTTCGGTATATTCCATTAAGTAATTCTGTAAAGAGACTCAACTTATATACAGGATTATCTATACTAGTATTAGGAGCTAATCTTGATAACTAACTAACCGAAAATAACCGCTAATAATAAATAATCAACATCCCCCCTCAAGTTGGAGCTCGTAGGAAATCAAATAAGCCCAACTTGGCAACAAAAGCAGTAAAAACAGGAGTGGAAAGGGATTTGGTAAACATATCAGCCAGCTAAGTAGAAGACGAAGTGTGAGACAAGGAAAGAAAACCAAGCGCAGCTGGTCATGAACAATATGACAATCAATGTCTAGGTGTTTGGTCCTTTTATGAAAGACGGGATTAGCAGCAATATGAAGAGCGGCCTGATTGTCACATTTCAAAGATACAGGAAGAGACACGGGAATCGGAAAATCACGGAGAATATAAGAAATCCACAACAGTTCACAAACAACAGAACTCATACTGCGATACTCAGCCTCAGCAGACGACTTAGACACTGTAAATTGCTTCTTCGACTTTCAGGAAATCAAAGATGAACCCATAAACACACAAAACCCAGAGACTGAGTGACGAGAATCAGGGCAGGCTGCTCAATCAGCATCACAATACGCAGAAATATGAAACGAGGAACCCACAGGATAAAACAAACCTAAAGAAGGACAACTTTTCAAGTACCGTAAGACATGCTGAGCCGCCTGCCAATGGGACACCGTGGGCGCATGAACAAACTGGCTGAGCTGATGAACAACAAACATAATGTCGGGACGAGTGTAACCCAAATACAACAATTTTTCGACTAATTGGC
>JANZXV010000004.1:22019374-22035703 GCA_027576455.1 Erythroxylum roigii
ATTAAAAATTAAGTAATATATATTTAAATGATAGTAAATCAGATTATGAAAAAAAAACAGGAAACAAAAACTACTTTTTATGGTTTTCATAATTTTTGAAAACCGGAAGAAACCAAAACTAAAAACTCAAACAAACAAGATTTTTTACCGAATTTGAAAACAAAAACAGAAAACTAAAAATAAAAATAAAAACGGAAACAAACACCCCTTTAGTTATTCTCTTATAAAAACTATTATATAATTGCTTTTCCCACATATGTAAGTAAGGCAAAAACTAGTTGAGGCCCTCAAAGCTCTTTTAGCTATTTATATGATTTTATATCTATCCACAGTGTTCCTAGATCATTTTTTATATTTTTTGTCCACCCATTATGATCTATGAATATATTTGTATAAAGCAAGGTAATCAAACAAATATTGAGTTTACTGAGAAATTAAACTTTGGCTTTATGTATTCCTAATCAAAAGTATGATATAATTAGAAATGTACACCTAAAAAAGTTTGTTCCTTCATAACTTAATGTTTTTGTTTGTCTATGGTGTCTCCTATAAATTAAGTAGAGAAATGTTGAGATGACAAAAAAGGAAATTTGGTGGTAAAGATTTCTAATTAAAACTATAATAGAAAAGAGTGTGTTTCCATGAAATTATCTTATTTTGGCACTCAATATTGTTGTGTGTCTGAGGTCTCTCCTCTAAAGATTGATATATATCGTTATATTTTCACCACGATTCTTATGGATAAGGTTTTGATTTTTTAGGATATAATTACTCAAGAATGTTTGGAAGTTAACTTTTTTCTATATGATAAAGTAGTGATTGTCGAACCTTTTTCCATGTGTTTATAATCTTGATATTTGATTATAGAAATAAACCCTTTCATGAGTTATTGTTGGAGGTTTAACCATGATTAATAGCTATTGCTTGACATTGGTCATGTGATGTTAATTTAATGGCCAAGCCAAGTGGTCTATTTCAACAAGGATAATACTAGTTCTGCCTAAACTAATCCCAATTAGTGAATATATCCTTTGGAAAATTTTTTGTTTATGGCATATGTATCAGTATTATAATTAATGTATTGATATTGGTTGAAATAAAATCTACGTTTGTCTTGTGGGATAAAATGTTAATTTGTCTTATTTTTAACAAACTTAAATTCTAAATTATAATCCAACATTCATTATGATACATTAACTAAAGATAAATTAACATTATAGATGACCATGTAAATTTCAAATAATATTTAAATTAAAAATACTAATAAATTGTAATGCTTTAAGGTTATGAACAATTTTCATTTCCTAACCATACTGAACGTGATATAAAAAATTAGTCTACAATAGGCCCGTGCTGTCACATAAGTTAGTTTATAAATATTGTTATTGCACCTTCCATTAACAAAAAGACATGGTAGCAGCTAGAGAATTATAATTGGTTAGATTAGTCATATCACTGAATTTTAAATTCCTAGATGAATAGGAATGTGTATCACCTATTGCACCTTCCCTTAGTGGGTTTCATGTTGAAATGATATTTATTTTTCCTCCAATTTTCTTTCGACCTCTACTAATTACAATTAGATATATTAAAGAGAAAAACAAAGACAACTAGAAATATAAACTTAAAGAAAAAGGAAACAATAATAGGTGGAGATCTTTGTAACATACTCCCTCCGATTCATAATAAGTGTCGTTTTAGAGGGATTTTAATTATTCAAAATAAGTGTCGTTTGTGACTTTTTATGCATATTTATAATTTTACTTTCAAAATTACCTTTTAATTTCTCTCACATCTTACTTACACAGATTACACAGATTATATTTTTAAGGTACTTTAACATGTAATTAATGAGGCATATTATATATTTCATTAACTTTCTTAATAAGTATGCATTGCTCTAAAACGACACTTATTTTGAATAGGAGGGAGTAGGAAATACCAATTGATCATATAAAAAATTTATATATGAGCTAAACATAAAATTAAAATAAGTAGGAGAAATGAGAAGACTTTGCTGGCTGCATACAAGACCATGAAATAGGTATACAATGTTGAATTTGTTGCTGCAAAAGAAAGATACTTTGCTTTCTCCATTTGATTATTTGGTACTGCTGGTTGCCATGTGTTCATTCATAGCTAAAAGCTGATGTGATTTTTATGAAAAGGTCTTCTGCTAATATAGAAGAAAAGTGCAAAAGTTATTCTGATGAGTAATTTGTGCGACAGCTACTCGTCGAAAGAATTTGCAAAACTCCATGTTCTTGACGGGGCATTAAAAAAAATTGTCTTTACTCAAGAATGAATATGAACTGAAATTCAAGTCCTCATGATGTAAAGTAAAACTTGACAATTGCATTTAATGTAACCACACATAGCCCACTTTTCCTGTACATTGAAACTTTAATCGAAAGGTCAGTCCTTAAGGCATTAACCATATTGACACCGACTAGTGCTGTAGCTCAAACTTGGAGATGCGGTAGCTTCCTAATTAGGACGGCCTAGTCAAGTTTAGAAGGCGACGTCGTCACTAAGCTTGGGTTGTCTCTGATTTGATAATTATATTAGGTACAGAAATGAGTGGCTTGCTGATATGTCTACCTATCTCTTCACTGGTAAAGGATAAGCATGCAGCAAGTTAGGCGAATAGATGAGACAGGTCAATCAACAATGTAGACTTGGGGATTGAGAAGAAGACGTTTTGGAAAGTGGAAGTTCATGGACAAATGCAATTTGAATTTAATTATAGATAAAAGAACTAATAGCTCCGATGTTTAAGACTTATGAACCATTCTCATCAAATCATGGTTTTCAATATCAAACAAAAGTCATTACTTGCTGCTGTTTCCGAATACGAATCATGACCTGAAAGTGATCAAGCATTTGAAAGGTCAGCTGATCACCGGCCCTCCTGGCACCTGTTCAAAGCAAGTAAATAGTTTTGTTTTTCCAAATTCCAGTATTCCACGGCAAATGGTGTCCAATCATACTTATACCTTCTGTTATTTGTCTCCCATCTATCACCACCACCGCGTCCTACCACCCACCGCCCACTATCCTACCCCCCATAGTCCTACACCACAGTCGCCACATGTCAATCACCCACCCACCGTCGCTATCTGCTCCGTGTATTCAAAGATAAAGCAAAGCATGACATCGTCAACTGTATAAAAGGGGAATGCTGGAGCCTGGAGAGGCTGGTTTAAAATTTTTAAGCAAAAACGCCGTAGCTTTGGTCTTGGACAGAATAAGCCAGGTTATCTTCGACAGAAGATCCGGACTCGCTTGTGAAAAGTGAAAAAATTAAAACTGTGGGTCCACTTTACCAACATTGAAATTTAGGATCTGGTGGGGCCCTTCTAGCCTGATTACATGAGCCCACGCTTGCTTTTTGCTTGATGATTTCGTGAAGCCAAATCTGGCAGTGAAAAAAAGAGGAGGCGTGGTCTCTTCCACACATCTGGCATTTCTGTACAATTTGGTATGTCATTAAAGCCCCAAGCTTATGGATGTGAAATAGTTGTTGACTCTCACCAGCAATGTTTCCCTGGGAAATTGTTTTGTCATCTCATCTCTTTTTAATTCACGTTACATCGAACCAGCTTGTGTGTGGTTGCATTTAGAGAGCCAGTAAATGCCAGATACTTGTTGTTTCCAAATATAACTTTAATAGCTTAAAAAATGATAATGAAAAATTACTTTTATGGAGATTTAGATACCCTATCATGATTACCTTCAGTGCATCACAAATTTGTTCAAACAACGGCCTCGTATGGATTCTATTTCAGACTTCCACGTTCAACAAAGTATGCGAAAATGGCAATATTGGAGCCATCATGTGCATGTTGCTTGAGTATGATTGGGCTCCTATGACTCTATGGTGCTCAATTATTTTTCTTCTTCTTGATATTGACTTCTAGTCCTATTCGTCACCCGTGAAATCACCTGCATTTTGCAGGAATGTATGACTAAACCACAGTTTACAGAGGAAATTCTGGCTTTGGAACCAATGGTTTCATCTATAGTCTGCCCCCCTCATCATTAAATACACATTGTCTTCAAGTAAACGTGTTATTATGGAACGACAAGCATATCATATGCATAAAAAAATCGCAAGTGCTTATTTCGGGACCTGCCAAATATTTGGTCTAAGATATCGGCTCCATGATTAGACTCAACCCTAGGTCCCCACTTGAAAGCTCCCATCTTTGAATTTTTTTTCTTTTTGTGAGCCCCAGTAATATTATTTCATTGCTCCTAAAGACACTCTCAATTGCTTTCCAACTTATTGGAAGATTGATTATACGCATGTCATGATTCATGAATCTAAGACAAAAGGAGCCAAAATTGATCCCAGTTTTAAACGGTGAAGGTTATACCTCTGCGCTTTAAATACATTGATTTGACCTGTATCATCATAGGAACAGACTATCTGCTCTCTCTGTTTTATAAATATTCATCCCTTTATACTTACAAAAATTAAATTAATAGATGCTCATAAAATACGGTAGGAACAGAATAATCAAGGCAGGTGATTTGAACCATCATTACGAGTATGTGACACTAAAATTAGTAAAGTTGGATTTTTGATTCTCTTCGTGGAGATAAAAATTGGAACATTCACTTCCTTTGCGTAACATCGATGTTTAAACCAGTGAGTCAAGTGACTTGGAAGGAGCTCCAGATAAAGCAATCTTTCTTGCAAAAAAAAAAAAGGTTTACTTTGATGAATAAAATAGAAGTTGACTAATTTCAGGGTGCAGGTAAGTTAGTAAGGGGCTTTTTTTATTTAAGTGAGATCGCAGGTTCGAACCATCCTCATGTATGCAGTCGTTTAAAATTTGGGGCTAGAGTTTTACCTTTCGCAAGGGACCTATCCTATTCGAGCGAGGATTAATCTAGAAGTGAATGGTTTAAAGGTGTCTTTTTATAATTAAGACCCTCCTAAAATACTTCGTGAAAAAAAAAAAGAAGCTGACTACCATCCTGAAATTTAAAAAGAAAAGAGAAAATTGAACCAACATTTCACCGTGGATTCACGTTGAGACAAACGATACGCCCCTGTATAGTCGTTTACTTTTTAATCCAACATGAGAATCTCACTGTTTTACATGTATCTTACTTCCCTTTTAATGATCAATTGAACTTAGCATATATTAGGATGGCAAGTTCTTTTGGTATGTTCACAATTCTATATTCTGACGATGCCAAGTTCTCACGGAGTTGATGAGCCCTCTTAAAGTTTCAGACCTGTTTTTTAATACTCTTATCTCTGAACTTAAACAAGAGAAAGAAAAAAAAAACCTTTAAAAAACACTGTTAGATCAAATCTTGCACATCTGAAGTATATGTTGAGAATTTAGACCTCCCAAACTCACATTCAAGAATATTTGATAGACAAAAATATTAGAAAATAATAACACAAGAGAATTTACGTGGAAACTCTCAAATCGGAGAAAAATTACAGGCACTGAGAAGAAAATTTACTATGTGAAAAATCCTTACAATCACACAATCTTTCCTCTCACCTAATTTCCTAATACATCAATACATCTACAAAGAAATACCTAAGACAAACTCTCCAACCTTCACCTTGAAAGAGAAATTTAACTAGAGTCAAATTTGTCATACAAATCTTTGACTTTATTTTAGTGCATTAAATAAGGAGGTAATAACTTCCTTATACAGGACAAGAGCCTTATCTCAATTATTATCCCTAACTAATATAGAATAACAAAAGAGCCAAAAACTTAACAAAGTACGGACATCAAGTTCCAAAAAAGCGTTATATCTATTAACAAGCATGGTAAGGTGTATCTGTGCTTATATTGGGTTCGTAGAAAATGTAAATTAACTCAGGTGTTTAAACTCAGGCATCGATCAGGATTTTAAATTTCAGGATCGGTCTAATCAATTTCATGATCTACTTTTACCTTCTTTTTCAGGATCGGCCTGTCTTTGCCAATTTGTGGTAGTGGCTTGATTATGTGTCCAAGAGAAATTGACAACTTGTAGGTATGATTTTATCAACTAATTTTGCTTGCTCACTGACCTTTGTCAAATCTTATAAGCAGAGAATACCACAGATGCTGAGAATCAAGACATAAAACAATTATTGTACTTTTATCACTTGATTGCTTTATTAATCTACGTAAGGCCATGATTTAAAGATACGTATCACACTTTGTACTATACATGGTGCATTGTTCTTGGCCTTCACCTCATGACTTACATTTCTACATTGAACTGATCCAATCTGAAGGCAGAATCTTTCTAAATTAATCTCAATTTCAGATCCATCTAACAGTCAAGAATAATTGCTGATAAGGTCGCATGATAGCTGGTTATAATTCACAAGTCAATCAGTTTTGTCACAGTAGTAGAATACTGCAGGAGCAATGAATTAGTCTGATTCATTAATGTAGAGCTTGAAATTGTTAGGAGTACAATCATATCAACTGAAACCACAATTGTGGACAATTTAGAAGTTTGAACGGTACCTAATAAGGAATTGCATCTTATTTGCCTTCTTGCTTGACTATAGATTACATTTTTTCAAGGCAAAAAGAGAGTTATGGAGGTCTCCGTCCTTCACCTACTAGCTATAGCAGCAGCTGGTGGTGGGTTTGCTTGGGAATTGAGAACTCCGGATATGGAAAATTTTAAACTCTTATTTGTTGCAACATCATGTCTGTCATCACTCAACACTTTCCTTAAATATCTAATTCATTGGGTCCGTCTTCTTCCCTTTCCCTGTAATAGGATAAACAGATTTTTTCATCACAGCAGAAATCCCTCTATAGATTACATACCCGATTCCTCAACCAACCTGTGATTTTCTTTATGATCAAGGATTCCTCTACTTGGTTCAAACACGCATCCTTGAGCTAAAGTTTCTGGTTTGGCCATTTCAATGTATGTTCACCGCAGATTTTTAGACTAGATTACTGTTTGATCTTGCAGTGAGTCTGGTACGGCAAGTTTCTTTAGTCTTTTATTTAATTACTTTTTGATTATAAGTAAAAGTTGTAATAATAATAAGAAATTTGGACCACTGATAAAGACTAGATGACTTGTCCAATCAGCCCATGATTGAGGTGAATTGCATGGTTCAAATAAGTAGCTACCCGATGATGACAGTGCGACATACACACAAAACAACTATATAATATAATGTTTAGCATTTATAAATGGACATAAAATTGTTGTTTGTATTTTATAATTTGTGACCCAACCCAACAGCCTCTATTATGTGTCCCCAACATGTACTCGAATGAACAACTAGTCCACCTATTTGTAGGGAAGAAAAGGCGTCTGAATCTTCCTGGAAATTGAGGTGGGTTTTGTCTGAAACTCGTACAAAAGACACCAGTAGCATTAAAATAATGGTCAGACACAAATACCAGACTGAAAGAGAGACGTAAGCTTGAGTGCTTATGACTAATGTATTTGTTTTTGTATATGCGTGTGTGAGGAGAGGATTCAAACACGACTGACCAAAAAGAGACAAATCTTATCTCATTTATCAATCTCTGCTCATTGGAAAGGGAAGGGACCGATCTCTCTGAATTTATATACTCTTATTGATGACTACTTGTAGCTCCCAACCCTTTGCCTTATGGCCAAACATCAATAATTCTGTCATGCACGTGACCAAAAAAAAAAAAAAAAGGGACCATTCTCCACCAATAATCCTTCTCTAAATTTGCATTCTGGTGATGGAATCTTATGCAATACTCATCAGTTGATGGACTCCAAATAGTCTATAGGCTCTGGCAAGCCGAAAAACCACACCAGTTAACTCTAGGACACTTGCTAGTTTATCCTTGACTCTTATGCGCCCTGCACTTAGTTTTGGAACCTTGCAACAACAAAGTGAAGGACCACCCACCATTTCATCTGGTGTGAGGAGCTTATTATAATGAGCAAAAGGAAAAACAAGTTCAAAGTCCCATACTCAATCAAGATTCAAACTTTGATGGAATCTTATCTTTTTCTTGTCGTTAAATAATGAAATACAAGGACCACCCAGACCCTCTATATGTTCAACACTTATTTCAGATATTTGATAGACAGAGAGCGATCATAACAGGCAAGGGTGAAAAGTGAGGAGGAGTAGATATGAAAATGCTTTAGGAGATATTATATAGAAGCAGAAGCTACAGGCAGGAAAGAAGCGTAAGATTTTGCATGTGCTGAGTGAATGAATGAGTATATGCAAACGCAAAAACAAAGTGGTAAGCAAGGCGTTGGATGGGAAAACAGATAATGAGTACGTCAGGGGGTTTGGTCCCACTCTTAGATTTGTTTGCCAATGCAGTAACATGGGATGCTTCTAATAGCAACATAGAACATTTAATTAATAATACATCAAACTCAATGTATAATTTAATTGTATTCACCCTCACTCCATTGAATATTTTGCATTCTCAAAGTTCATATATTATACTCCCTTTTATTCAAAATAAGTGTCGTTTGTGATTTTTTATGCATATTTATGATTTTACTTCCAAAATTACCTTTTAATTTCTCTCACATCCTAATTACACAGATTATATTTTTAAAGTACTTTAACATATAATTAATAAAGATATATCAGAAATTTTATTAATTTTTTAATAAATATATATTCCTATAAAACGATACTTATTTTGAATGTAACGAATTAAATCTTAATAATGACCCGATGTATACACCACAAGTATACCATGTCAATTTTTTAAAGTAGCAGGGAGATTGTCATTTCATTATTTTGGAACGCAGAAATGTCTTAAATTACACTGATAATAATGACTCAGTTCTTTTTTTTTTCAGCACGCAAAACCTTAAAGTACTCTTGTACTTGCGTACAAAAACCCTCAACCCCTCTCCTCTGTCTCTCTCTCTCTCACACACACATGAGTACATGACGCAACAGACTTATGCAATGTCATAAATGTCCCAAGACCTGAGACTGAGAAGCAAAAACTATACATATCAAACAGTTCCTACACATGCATACAGAAAAACACAGATTCCACATCAAAACCCATAATCCTCACGCCTCTTTAGACTTTGCAAGTTGCAACCACCATATATCCTTTCCAGTTATTCTCTTTTCTTCTCTACTCATCACCAGAACACATCACTTTCTCCTCCCTCTCTCTCTCAAATGTCAATGAACCAATTTTCTACAGACATTCCAGAAATGTTTTGGTGGGGAAAACAGCAGCAACACCCCACCATGGAACAGAATCAAACCAGTACTACTCCTTCCTCTAAACCACACACGTCGCACCTCCCTCACCCCAATTCCTCTTGCCCTCCACATATCTATCACCATCACCAAACTTGGCTTAACTCCTACAACCATCCACAGCAGCCACACTCCACGTTCCCCACCCAAAACCCAACTTTAAAATTCAATCTCAAGCACGAACTCAACGTCGACCAAGAAGAACAGCATCGACGACAACCACAAAATCCACATAAAGTAGAAGCGCTTGTAGTGGACAAAGAGCCCATGTTCGAGAAACCCTTAACACCAAGCGACGTGGGGAAGCTAAACCGTCTAGTAATCCCTAAACAACATGCTGAAAGGTACTTCCCACTCAACGGTGACTCGAGCGAATCGGGATTGTTGCTGAGTTTCGAGGACGAGTCAGGCAAGTGTTGGAGGTTTCGCTACTCGTATTGGACCAGTAGCCAAAGCTATGTGTTGACTAAGGGTTGGAGCAGGTACGTGAAGGAGAAGCAACTGGAAGCTGGTGATGTGGTGTTGTTTGGCAGGGACGGTGATAGATTTTTTATAGGATGGAGGAGGAGAGGAGATAATAGCAGTGGAGTAGTGGTGCAGGGAAGTAACAGTGCGGTGTGGAGTAGAGGATTATATTCTTCTTCTTCCTCCTCATCATCATCATCAACATCTTGTCATCACCAGCCTTATCCTTCTAGTAGTAATAGTATGCAACATGGCCATGGGTCAAATGTTTCTACTACTACTAGTTGTGTGCCATACCAACCTCACTGTCTTCATGCAGGTATAGTATTAGTATAGTCTTGTTATATATTTGTCTTGCAAATATTGCATACTTGCATTAAAGTGCGTGTGGAACACATTCCAATAAGTTTGGAGGAATGTGGGTGGTTTCAGGAAATTTGGCGCGTGAGAGATTTGATCTCTGTCAAGATTATATCCGCTTTATCATCAAATGAAGTAATTATTAAATCTACTGGTGCTATATTTTCATATGTATATGTTCCATCTCACCACAACAATCTATTAAATAGTTGCCCCAATGGAAAGAGAGCAAGAGAAAGCATTTTGGTAGCTTAAAATGGCATCGGAGATGGCAACCCTTTTCTATCTTGTTTGTGTCTTTCCAGTATGTTTGCATTATAGTACTGTAGTAGCATGTTATTCCATTATCATTGCAGGGTCAATGGCTAACCACTCGACAACACTAGGTAATAACTCGAAGAGAAGGCTAAGGCTATTTGGTGTCAACTTGGAGTGCCAGCTTGATGATTCTGAACCTTCCACACCCGATGTTTCCTCTTTGTCGAGCCATGGTCAAACCCTGCAGCAGCTCCAGTCCCAATGTCCTTTTTCGACAGACACTAGCGGTCACATGGTAAGTCAATGAACCAAGTCAATTGTATAAATAATTAACTAAAGTGATCTAGTAAAGAAGTTTAAGATGATGACGATGATACTATATAATTATCTTGTCTTCTTCTTCTCCTTTTAAAAAACTCTTTTCTGGTCCTTACAATGAATAATAAAAGGTTTCATACGAGTCCATGTTGGCTGAACGCAGCTAGCCCACATTTAATTAACCAAGCTCAACCCTTTCTGATTTTGGAACATAATTGATTAGTAGCTCCCCCCTTTCCTATATTTTGCACTTTCTCTTTTGATGAGACGTGTACTTGATTTTATATGATTTTGCTGTGGATGGTCTTCAGTTTTTAAAAAGGGAGTCAGCAAACAGGAGTAAGGTAAATGCGTAAATGTGGAGTTTTTAAGTTGATGGTTAGGACGTGAAAAAGAAAAAAGCTAATGATCAAAGTTTGAGAATTGAAGTAAGGCACGCAAAACCAGACCGACCAAATCCAAACTCGTACACACAAATGAATGTCAATGCCCTTTTGAATTAGTTGACCAATATAGGATAGTGGTGCCCTCTCTCGCAATGAATTTTATCGATTTCTAAAAGAATTGTATAATCTAGTTTAAATTGACACTATCGATAATGGAATCCTTACTAGCAGCAAATATTTATTAGGCTACTCGAGTTTAATCTTGACTAATTTTGGTCGCAGAGGCATAAACATTGGAACAAAAAATACTTGGATAAGATAAGATGGTCTAGTCTAGTCTAGTGGGGTAAGTAAACACATGAAATTTAAGTATTAGATAATCATAATATGTTAATTACTTTGTGTGGGTGAAATATGTTTTAATTTGCAAGACACACGTGTGTGTGTGTGTGTTAACAGAATGAGGATGCCACTTTCTTACAAGATTTCAAGCGGATGAGCAATCGTCGAAGATAAGATCTGTGGATGCGATGCGACGTCCCCTCGATTTGACCTAATTAAAGCACCGGAAATGTCAAAAAAGAATTTATGGTAAAAACAAATTATTTTTTTAAGACGGTGTATGTATTGCTGTGGACTGGGGTCCACTTCAAGAAAGGCCCAAGATGACGTCAACAGCGATAACTGGGAGAACTTATGGAAGTGGTGGTGAAAATCAGCAAAAGAATCTTACCTGGGCAGGGCACTGTTGAGATTCTGCCTCAAGATTTTTCCTTTCTTAAGAAAAGTGAAACTGAAAGGCTCAAAGATCAAATCAATTGATAATAAGAAGAAGAAGAAGGAGAATGGGAATGGGAATAGGGTATGGTGGTGGTTCAGGTTCTTGGTGGGACTTTGAATAGATTGATGACAACCCAGGACTAGTGGTAGTCTTTAGTGGTAGTAGTATTTGGCAGCAGAGCAGCCCACTCCTCTTTTTTTGTTTAATGCTCCAACTCTGGTAGGAACACAGAAGAAGGAAGAGTCTGTTCTTTTACCTTCTTCTCTTTTTCCCCTTAATTGTTATCGTCACTCACTGCAAGTCAGAGGAGAAAAAAGTTTACAAGTTTCAGAAATGTGGACTTTGAGCTTTATCGAAAGTAAAAGCATACAACAAGAACAAAACATAACGGGAAACCAAGACCAAGGTTAAAAAGATCACTAATTAGTGTTTGTAACTTCGTGATTTTATGGTAAAAGAATGAATCTTTTCAGAATATGCTTAACTAAAGCTCTGGTCTCAATTTCTTAGTATTTTTTTTTATATGTTTTTGTTATATACTTACGTAAGACTAGAAACCACTGTCAGTCTGTTCATTTGTAATGTTGTACATCACTTAAAACTTCATCAGAGGGCTAAAAGAGGTGGTAACGCCTCACCCATCAGTAAACTTACTGGGGATTCTGCGTTCTTAAGTTTGAAGTTTATATTGTATCCTATGGACTGCATCCTACATTTCTTTTGAACCCTGGTTTTTGGAGGATTTCCTGACCTGAACGTGCGATTGATTCTCAACTTAAAAGACAACAAGTGTAAATTGTCAAGTCACCAACGTGGGCCTGTTGTTAGTTCAGGATATGACCATTTTCCGGCATTATAGTGCACCGAGGACAGAAGGGCAGTTGGCAATTTTAAGTACCAACTGCAAAGGTAAACGATCACACCATAGGCCTTGAACTTCTCACCGCAAAATCAGCACAACTTGCAAATCCAACTGACAAAGACATGTAGTGGAATTTGTCCAATAAGTTGAGCAAGTGAAAAAGGTTGTGCGGAGATGTGTGAATCACCTGAATGAATGACCAAAAACAGTGTTAAGTGGATCATTTGGGACCCAAAAACATCTATAAAGTTGAGAGATACCATTGACCTCCGCAAGCGGCGGTGTCCGAAAATAAGTGCTTTAAGTGGGGAAGAGATCGTATATTATATTGTGCTATGATTGGTATAATATGGTGCCAATCAAAGAGGAATGAGGAGTCTCTTCCTGAAATATAATGGAAATGTCCTGTGAGAATCATTCAGTAGTCTTGCATATAACTCAGAACAGTACATTTATGAACCATCACGTGGGCATTTTCTTTTTACTCCACTTCCAACTTTTCCTACCATCAAGCTTTCGGCTTTTTGGTGGTGTTGGGTCAACCTCATGTCACCTTCTTTGGTAACTACCGAAGGGCTGAAGGCAATACCTTGAAAAGAGACCAGCTTCACCTGAGGAATGTAAATGAGTAATGAGGTTGATACACTCGAGAATTACGAATGAACATCTATATCAACACCACCGGACTCAATCTTGGAAACAAGCATTTGTTGGGATATGAAAAGACCTGTTGGACAAGAAAAATCCCAATCTCTCACCAATAAGGCTCCACCAACTGACATGAAAGGCATTTGTTATTAGAATGGAGTACTGATGGCATGATGCTTGCGCCAGCGAAGACTTGAAGCGAAGGGCCATGTGCTTGAAAAGAACCTGAAGTAAAACCCAGCCATTAAGCAGAAGTTCCATGTGGGAATTCCATTATCACTTGCAAAAAAGTCTTTTAGTGGGAGCAAGTCTAAAAATAGCTAATATGAACATTGGAATCGTCAACAAATTCCAACCTACCATAGCTTCTATAGGTGTTACAACAATAGAAAGCAACAGCTTTTGTTGCACAACCGAAAAATTCTTAAAACTGAAGTGACAAGGCGCTGTTCTGCAATAGTCATATTACAAGTGTTCACACAATCGAAATGGACTTCCTAAATAAATGCATTTTCACTCGTCGTAGCCTAATCTCTTGAATAGAAATACAGGATAATCAGCTGACCCTAAAATAGTTGGATATAAAGAGTAACAAAAAACAAAGATTCATCATGGCAATTCTTGGAAAAGAAAGATCAACAGTTGCATTCCTCAAAATAAGGTCGAAGATTCCACAAGCATGAAAAGCCAGCTTCATGAATGTGTGTAATTCATTTATTCTTTCTATTAACTTCAGAGTGAAGATCGTCTTACCGCATCCTTTAACCGTCGTACTATGCAGCTTTACTGGACAAATTTCGGGATTATAATCTACACTGACTGATTCAATATACTGGGAAATCTAAAAACTAATCCATATTAATCTAAATAGCTCTCCATGAAGAATAAGCATAATTTAACCGTGGATTACAATTTCGTACAGTATATGAATTGCTATTGCCAGAAAACAATATAAGATTCGGAAGCCTTACATATCCTGAAATGCTCAAGAAATAAGACATGGTTACAAAAATCAGAAAAAGATATACAGGTGTTAAGCATCATGAAATGTGCAGGAAATGTGAGCAATTGGCGGGGAACATCAGTTCCAACAATAAACCATCACAGTGAAAAGCTACATCATTTACTGGATACATAAGTAATGGATTGCTCTCAAAGGGGAGAAGCATACTACTACTACCCATCGCATATTCTGTTATCTAAAGTAATACTTCTTCACATGGTTTAGGCATAGCAAAGTCTAAAACTTGCAGTGTGCTTCCTATGTTTGAGAGAAAACTTATATTGCTTCGTCAGTGCCCATAAATTGTCAAGTTGACTTCTTAGAAGTATCATCCTGTCTCTGAGTTTCAGAATTTTCTTTCTTTTCCATCACCTGCTGGACACCTTCCTGATAACCTTCTATAAAACTTTTCAGAGCATCTCTATACGCAGAAGCCCTCGTCATATACAAACGCTGTAAAGCAGGCCTTAATGTTTCCATACCTCCTCTTGCCGCCACCGCTGGTAATTTAATGGTAGGAAAAAGTAAAAGAAAACAGTAAGAAATAAGGGAAGTAAGCAATACTCTAGGACAACTTCATCTCTCCGTGCATCTTTATTCTAAATACCTATCTGTAGTGTCTATGTGAGAGAACAATGAGCTTAGAAGAACCACCAATATTGGCACTAAACAGAAAAGGGGAACTTGATTGCAGTTTTAGTTGATTTTGTGGATGCAAATTATGTAGTCACGGAACAGTTTGCCCCAAAACGTCCATAATCACGACAACATAAACCCAGACAGCTATTCTCTTTTTCATCCATTCCAATTATTCAAATTTCTACGCATATTGACATTTCACCCGGAAACTTGCCTAGAAATTAATGCATTTCTAGGAACTGCATTAGCTTAAAGTAAGAAATTCTCAGTGAAACGCCGTTTTCCCTAACCCGCGTACAAACATTCCTCTCGGATCGACACCAGTTGAGGAAATTGGCAAAGCTTCCAAACTAAGATTAGCTACCCAGAATGCAAGCAATTAAATGCCATTCAGAAAGGTAGAGAAATTGTTACCAAGATCCTCTAAAACTGAGGGTTCTGAGTCTTTCACTTGAGCCTTAGTAGACTTAGCTCCGTTCGGATTATCCTCACTTTCTTCAGCCTTCTTAAAATCGTTTGGACGAAGATCAGGACCAATATCACGTACCCAACTGGCGGCATAAAGCCTGGAAGCCTCCTTCAAAATCTTAAAGAACAAACGAAGAAAGAAAGCAGTTTGACACGTAATCTTAAACACCCACAAATATATTTGGCACTTGGAGCTAAGTCTCTACACAAACAAAAATCCATAGAAACTGGTATCGAACCAAGAATTGCAAACCCAATATGAAAAAAAACAAGCATTAAAATCATAAAATACTAGCTGCAAAAGATAGGTTGTAAAAGTTGGAGACTTTACAAGGAAACGCTCTTTCCAAGTCAACTTGGGACGCTTCTTGATGTGAGGAGGGTCAGGCAATGAAGATGGAAATGCAATTTCTTTAAGATCGAACCTTATGTAATCCCACACTTTCCTAGAAACTTGTCTCACCTTCATGATCAAACCGTCAATTGGGTTTTGGAAAATCTAAGAGCAGACACTTGACACACAACTGAGAGAAACAGAGGTTGGGAGGAAAGGGTGGGTTCTACGGTGCCGTTTCAGTAGACAAAACGGTGCGCTGCAAGTAGCTGATGTACAGAAAGGTTTAAAGTATCAATGCTGCGTTTTAAAGTATCAATGCTGCGTAACTGGTCGTTTTGTTTAACAAAAGTAAAAAGATAAGGTTTAATTTACAATTTCGCGAAAAGTTAACATAAATTTTTTGTTTTGTGATTGAATTTTAAAAATTATCATTTCTGCATTATGTGGTATTGCATATTGGTTCTGCCGGATTTTGGTTGAACTGAACGTTGCCGTTTGGATCCATGAATCGACTATTCTCGATGAAGATCTTGACGTGAAGATACCTGCAAAACAAAGGAAGGCACGTC
>JANZXV010000004.1:22039760-22060178 GCA_027576455.1 Erythroxylum roigii
GATTTAAGAATGATTTGATATGCTAAATGAGTTAGGATATTCTTACCAATGTAAATCAAACCCTAAATCTACATACACAAAATATTCAAGATCTCAAAACTATATGATATTCAGAAGTTAGTCATTCACAAGAGAAAAATATACATGAACCCATTAGAGAATGTTAAAGATAAACATGTTAAGTATTCCATCAAACACCTTTAGGGAAAAAACTTCTCAACCCTATCTACACACAAATGGTATAAATCTTCCCATTATTTACATGCAAAACACTAACACAAGAACAATCAAACCCAGATAAACAAACAAATGCAATTAAATCAGTCCAAACAACTAGAACAATCAAACCCATGACTTACCTTCGGTAGTGGCAGAGGAGAGACGACACACGGCTTTCACTGGAGATGATCAGCTGGAAGGGTTGTCGGAGACGCAGCAGGTGGTCGGCGGACGGACGGCAACGAAGGAGGACGCCGGAGGAGAGGAGAAGACGATTTTGCTGTTGGAGGTTGAAAGGAGGAAGACGCATGCGCGAGGAGAAGAAAAGGAGGGACGAGGTTGGTTTTAATTTAATTTACCGACGGCTTTTTTTAAAAATACAGACGAAATTTTTTCGTCTCCAAACGACAACTTTATCGACCGAACATAATTTTGTTGCTACTAATTCCCGCGAATATTTCCCTTCAAATATGGCAACGAAAATATTTTTCGTCGCAATATTTGTGTAACATATCAACGGTATTGACATTTCCGCCACTATTTCCATACGACTGCAATTTCGTCGGTATATTTCTGTTGCTATTAGACAATTTTCTTGTAGTGCATTGGTACTAGTAATTCTTGGAAGCTTGACTGAGAAAATGATGATAGGGGGCCTTATAAAGTAAAAGCTAAGCCATCTAAAGCTAAAGAGGATGTTTAAAATAAGAGTAAAGGTAAAATTGATTCTTAACCCTGTCGAAATAAACATATTAAATGTTTTTATTCTTTGATAATAACACATATTACATCCCAATTCCTAAATAAGATGGCTATAATCATAAGGGATGAAGGAGAAGTGGAGAATGCAAGTGATTCAAATGGAAAAGAGGCTATACTCACCTTAAAGATTATAGTGATTAGGGTATTGAGAATGTTTTCAAGGGTGAAGTGCTTATTACTAGGAGAGCATTAAGTATTCAAATCAAGACGGATGAGTTAGAGCATCAAAGGACGAATATCTTACATACTAAATGCTGCATTTATAACAACATATGTAGTATAATTATTGATAAAAGGAGATATACTAATATAGCTAGTATGATTATTGTGGAAACATTAAGTTTGCTTATTGTGAAACATCTAAAACTATAAAAGAATTCAGAAGTTTAACAAATATGGGGAAGTTAAGGTCAAAAATAAGTATTGTTTTCTTTTTCTATTGGAGGGTATAAAGATAAATTCATGTGATTTAACACTTACACAAGCTGGTCAAATACTACTTAAAAAGCCATAGTAATATTATTGAAGAGTGGTATAAGTGGCTTCAAGAATAGATATACCTTTACGAAAGACAATAAGGCCATTATCCTTGTCCCATTAACACCCAAACAAGTTTATAAGAACTAATTGAAGTTGAGAAGATAATGAATAAGAAAAGTGAGGAAAAAAATGGAGATTATGAGGGAGAACTTAAAAGAAATAGAGTTAGTTGTTAGAAAAAAAAAAGAGAGTGACAACATGAAAGAAAAATACATAGTAGTTAGAAAAATAAAAAAGCAAGTGAGTTGATCTACAAAAAGGAGTGATTATAAATTTGTATGAAGAAGCTTATCTCAATTTTAAAGAACTTGACATATTTCATCCTAGTGTTGTTGTCCTTTATTGCAAAAGTATGAAGATGTGTTATCTGATGAAGTTTTTAATAAATTACCGTTCATTAGAGAAATTAAACATAAAATTGATTTTATACTAGGAGTTGTAATGCATAAGAAACTCACTTATAAGAGTAATCTTGACAAAGGAAATTCAAAGACAAGTGGAGGATTTGATGGATAAAGGGTACATGAGGGAAGCTATTAGCTCTTGTGTAGTTCTAGTTAGGGATGTCAATGGGTTGGGCTAGGCTGGACCAGGAGCAACTCGAGCTTGACCCAACCCATTGACATCCCCAGCCTGTGGTCGAGTCGGCCCGTCCTTAACATTTTTTTAAAAAATAAAAAACAACGTCAGGCCAACATGTGCTCAACCCTTAGCCCCGTAGGGTCGAACATTTTTGGCCCGTGACCTAGTCAATCCTAGCCAAAATCGGGTCGGTTGAACCAAAATTGACATTCCTAGTTCTAGTGCCTAAGAAGGATGGTACTTGATAGATATGTGTTGACTATAGGACTATCAATAACGGAATGATAAAGTATAGACATCTCATTCCTAGGTTAGGTGATATTCCTGATGAATAGCATGATATGCTTAAATGAATTAGTAGGGTTTTATTCCTAAGTGGGTTCATATCCTTAAGTAATCATTTAGATAGGTAAAATAAGGCATTTGATACCTTTTTTATTTTATAAATTAGCCCTTAAACTCAACTTTCTAGTAACTCTATTAAATTAAATTAAAATTTAGGCATTTTAGAGATAAAGAGAAGTGCAAACATATCTTAATTTTTTAACTAATCAATGCCAAATAAGCAATTTGAAATTCATGCAACTCTAAACTTCATATGTGTTTTGTGACACCTTTGTCATATAATGGTTTTTTATTTATTTGGCTTATACATTACCATGTGACCAAACTATTTTAACATAAGCCTAAACTATATCTAAATTAGGAATTAGGTGTTGAATGTCAAGATTCATTAAATGGGGCTACTTTCATAATGACGTTAAGGAAATTAACATAATTAGGGATTTCGTTTTAGGAAAAGTTATTGCTATTAGGGTTTAGGTTTCATTATAGGTAGAAGCAAGGTAGAGGTTGACTTTAATCAATGAGATTTGTGGTTTATATGACTAGTGCCTATTTTTTCCTAATTTAAATAATATTAATTAAAGTTTAATAATTAAAGATTCAGGTGATATCCAGTGTGCAGTGTGACAATAATATATTAGATACTTAAATGTTTGTTAGTGTTTGATTGCCACTTTCTATACTATCATACTACAAGATTATATCTAAACTGACGTGTCAATTTGTAATATTATATGAGAAAGTAAAGGTAGATCCAATAAGGAAAGTATAATTACTAAGTCTAGCTTGTACTTTTGATTCAATTGTTTAGAAGTTATATTGTTTAGACAGGTAAAGTTTTTTTAGTATAATAAACAATCACCTTTCAATATGTATCTACCTATCCCTAAATTAATTAACTTAGATATCTATCTGATTAACAAATCTAAGAATGCACTAATTTCTATAAAACTTCAGAAAAGGTTATCCTAATACCAAAAAATCACATAGGTCTATATCTAGTCTTACATTTAATACCTAATATAAGTGCCTAAGTCAATTCACATCTAAGTTTTTTTGACAACATCCATATATAAATTAAAATCAAGTCTAAGCTTTCACTTGTATTTGACCAACATTAAGATCAATACATATATTTCTCAAACCTAAAGTTCTTTATTATAAAACTAAAATCTTGTTATATAAAAAAAAACTACAACGTTTTATGTAATCTATATATAAAGAAATCTACTCACTAATCATCCTTTAAATAAAAAATAATTTAAAAGATAGAAAAACTCATTCAACATTTCTTCCAAGAAGATCTTAATGTTTTGAATCGATCTACCTTCTTAGAATGATTTTGATCTCTAATCTTGTTATATTTCTTTTGTAGGCTTTTTATATCTTCTTAAAAAGGTCTTTCTGTCATAAACATGGTCTAAAAATGATCATATTTTACATCATTTCTCTATAATCCTTTAAAGGCAAGAACATTAGACTTTAGCACATCCATATGGTTTACGAGCTCTAACTTGACCATATAGGTGGTCAGGTCTTCTTCACTAAAGTTTAGTGAAGAAAATGTTTTGATACATGGTCATGTGTCAACGCGTGTTTAATTTTCTTGCCATTTTACTGTCCATTAAGGAATATATCCCAGAATATGATCGTGTGTCACACCTTGTTTAGGCAAAGCTGAGTTTCTTCATGTTTTACCTTGTAGAATTCTCTAATCTTTGGCCAATATCATTTCTTGAGCATCTTCTCCACAATTATCTAAAACATAATATAAAATTATTTAAATGAAGGTAATTTAAATAGAAAATATAGTAAAATATTAAATAAATACATGTACATTTTATGCACGTCAATATTATAAATATATAAAATGAAAATTTGCATCACTTATTTCAATCTGGGATGTGAAGTAACAAGGGGTCCTAAAAGATAAAGGGAGGGGTTAATAGTTTATAATTTTTATCAAAAATGTGTTTGCATAACACTTCCATTTATTAATCATCAGAGCTTCTCTTAGTTTATGAAAAAATAAAATCAACAACGAAGAGAATAACCATGTAAAAATTAGATGTATTTATTAGAAACATAAATTTAATTTGATATCATCTCCCAGGAAATTAAAAAAAAATAAGATTCTTAATTTTTATTTTAATATTTGTTAAACTCCATTCACTAAAATTTTTTAAATATTATTAAATAAATTATTTTTTAACAACCCGGAGAATCATTTAGCTTCATCATTCTTCTGCTGTGGTTTCTTTTCCTCATCATAATAATGTAGTTATTGAGTACGTGGTAGTGGACATGCAAGCTTCTTAAGGAACATGAAAACCACTCTCAAGAGGACTCCAAGTCTTCTTCAGCTTTTTCTTTATAAAATCAATATCTAATTCTAATTCTTATTGACTACACAACAAAAATGGGTCATTTTTCGCATATTCTTTCTTTTTCCAAACCAAAATTCAGTATCTCTCACAATTTTAGGCAAATATATATATATATATATATATATAGCCACCACAAAGCCCTCCTCTCTTTCTTTTGTTTTTTACCCCCTCTTCTTATGGATCATCAACCACCAAAACAACACAAATACAAGCCTCTCTCTTTTCCCATCATAATCAAGAGAGAACATGCATATGTCCTCTTTTTCCTTGTCATCTTAATCACCTCCCTCTATTACTTTGATCTTAAGGGACCTCTTCAGCCTGGTTCGCTCTTTCTCTTTGGTTTCTTGCACAAATTCTCTTCTTCAAGATCTAAAGAATGCAACTATTACTCTGGGAAATGGGTTTCAGACGAAAGTTACAAGGATCAATCCTACACCGAGAAATGCCCATTTCTTGATCCGGGTTTTCGATGTCGTGAGAATGGAAGAAAAGATGCAGAATACATGAATTGGCGCTGGCAACCAGAAGGCTGCAATATACCAAGGTACGTAAAAAGAAAAAAACTACTGCGAATATCTATATCCGTGTTCTTGCATGCCAGTTCTGAGTGCACGCATATCCATTCAAATCGTAGTATCAACTGCTCCAAGGAAACTCTTTAGAACTACAGGTAATAACTGATCGAATTGCATTAAGCTTGAGGGAGAATCGGATGATACTTCAATTAAACCAACCTCCTGGAAGAAACTAACAAATATGTTGCTTTCTTTAATCCTAGGAGTTCATTCTTTGTGCTACATTTATACCCTGAGAAAGTGAAAAACTGATTTCCTTATACACATCTTTCAGTCACATTCCTAAGCAAGCTTTATTTTGGGATATGGCCTGACAAGTTCCATAGCATCGGCTTTGGTGTCTCCGCAATTGTCGGATCATCTCATCTCTTTCTGTCTGTAGACTTAAACCTAAGAATAGGGAGCTTATATATATTCATTGAATTTTAAGTATTTCTTATTTTCACCAAAGTGGACGTTATCATCTTACAACCCATTTGATGTTTCAAATATGTCGTTGCTCCTGTCCTGCATTTAAATATACATTTTTATGACACAAAATTTACCAATTAAGAATAGTTTTATGATAACCAATTTTATTTTGCAAAAAAATATTGAAACAACACAATATATTTAAGTATAAAAAAAAATTTATATATTGTTTTTATAGTGAATATTAAATTATTATAAAATTAGTTAATAAATTCATATGTAAATATAAATTTAAATTTCAAATAAAGCTTATAAATTTCAAACTAATTTTTTTATATTTAACAACAAGCATGCTTAAGAAATTATTTTTATTTTACTTCAAATTCCCCATCAACCTCTTAAATGAATCATAAAAGAACGAGATTAGTACCAATTAATTTTTGAAAAAATGTAATTATTTAAAATATAAAACTAATAACGATAATTTGATAAAAATATAATTTACGAATATTATAACAATAATTTAAACTTTGCACTCTTTTATATGAAAATATAAAATGGTTTTCCCACTTCAATTCGTAGAGAAGCAATATTTCAATTTATAATTTTGAGAAACATGTGAAAGTTTAAAAAACTTTATATTATAAATTTAAAAAATTACTTTAAAAATTTCCGTACACTTCTTATAATACACAAATGTATAGAATAACAATTTAAGTATGTAAAAATAGTATTGAAGTCTATTTCACTTCTTATAAATAGATCTTAATTTTTTACTTTTAATGTGATATTTTAATAATTATAACATAAATTTAACATGTTACAAGTTTAAAATTACGTTCACTTTTTTTATAAATACATATAAAAATATTTATAATAAATTTATCATAATGCATATATCTAATAGAAATGATAAGTTTATTTTAAATACATATCAAAAATATTTTTTATGTCATACTTTAATGTTTATAGTATATATTAACTTTTAATAAAATAACGGTTGCTTCATCATAATGTACTATAAATGCATAATTTATATTATAAAGTTAATTTTATATCCTTTTAAATATTTGATATGTTATAATCAATAAACAGATTAATTATTTTTAAGATTTTTATAAATACTTATACATATATGTGTGTGTGTGTGTGTGTTTAATATCTATATACATCTTGTGTATATATGAATATAAACTAAAAAGGTTTAAACGTATTAAGATCATATTAATTTCTTTTAATATATGTATATCAGAAAGATATATTTATTTCAGTATTAACTACATATATGAAGGTTCTTTTGTATAATTTAAAACAAATTTAAATTGATATTTAAAGTATGTTCGAAGTAAATTTAGTTCTTAAAATACATATTAAATTTTTTATTGTTAATTGTTATAATAAAACTTTAATATTTGTAAGTTTAAATTTTGATTTACTTTTAAAATGTGAAATAGTTATGGTTAAATACACTAGAAATTCTTTTTGGTTTGACCTTTTTTATTTTAGTCCTTATATTTTGAAAATTATCATATCATCTATGATGTTATTTAACTATTACACAACCCCTTTCCTTATATTTCATTAGCTTTTCATCTATTTTTCACTCAAGATGACGTAGTAGCATAATTCTTCAATTTCAATGTAACATCGTTTTATATTTATGAATGGATGGAAAATCAGCTAAATATGATGAATAAGGAGATAATTATTTTTTAAAAAATACAAGAACTAAAATAAAAAGGTCAAACTATAGGAGAGTTTAATATAATTAACCCAAATAATTATAATAATCTTCTTACAAGTATATTTTCTACTATTTATTAAATTATCATACATACAATGTCTTAAAAATATATGAAAATAAATATAATTAGGACTAATTCAATATTATTAAATATTGTGTTACTAAAATAATTACAAGAGCTTGAATTGATCTATTAAATATAAACATTTCATGGTTGATAAATCTTTTTAGTAAAATAATTTAAATAAAGAATCCTTTTTAAATACAATATTAGAAAAATTTTAATGCATCAATTGGTTTTAAAATCATCTAAATAATTTCACAAATTTCTATAAATTATTTATTAGAAAAATTAGATAGCAATTACTTAAACGTTCCCAAATCTTTAAAAAATTAAAATTTATTTAACAACTAATAATATTTTTAAATTAATCTTAATTTTGTAAATTTAAAAATGATATATTTTAAAAATTAACAAATTATGATGAATATTTATACTTCTATTGTACTTCTGGTGTTTAACACATCTAACTAAAACCAAACGTGTGCTTGATCGAAGTATATTATGCTCCACTTTGAAATTTCTGGTCAACAAAATTAACGGTCTACTCTTATGTTGTGGTCTTCACGTTACAAATGGAGCAAAGAGCCATTTTAAAATTTCGTTGTTACAAACCTCCGGAGTCTGGTCAGTATATGTTTATACTCTAAACTTGGGAAGGTTTAAACTTTCGGCTTGGCGTGGTGCGACATAGATAAAGCCCCGGTATTCTCATATTCCTACAGTTCTGAAAGATCTCAAGTGTCATGGAAAGACCAAACGCACTTTAACGCAACGTATCTACTAGCAGTAAAGGGCAAACAGAACAGTTCTGCTCACAAAAAAGCCTCAAATGTTTATATGCAGATTTAATGCAACGGATCTTCTGCAGAGGAGCAGAAACGGAAGAATAGTATTTGCAGGAGACTCCATCGGGCGAAACCAGTGGGAGTCATTCTTATGCATGCTCGCACAAGGAATTTCTAACATCTCCACAATATATGAAGAAAATGGGAACCCGATTTCCAAACACAAGGGCTTCCTTTCAATGCGTTTCAGTGATTACAACCTTACCGTCCAATACTACAGGACACCTTTCTTAGTAACCATCGGTCGTCCACCCCAGAATGCCTTCCCCGACATCAAAACCACCATCAAAGTCGACCGATTGCACTGGTTCTCCCAGAAGTGGGCAGGTGCTGATGTTATGATTTTCAACGCTGGACATTGGTGGAATGAAGATAAAACTGTCACCATGTATGGACTGCAAGCTTTTCTTTCTCCTCCCATGACTGCTGTTACTAACTATGGCTTCTCTCCTCTAAATCTTCCCTATTAAATATTATTGCCAAGCTTTATGTGAGAAAGATAAAACTGTTCTGTCCATATCCAGGGGTTGCTATTTTGAGGAGGGAGGGAAGGTAAATATGTCCATGAGTTCAATAGAAGCTTTTGAAATATCTCTGCAAACATGGAAGGCATGGGCACTGGATAGATTAAACTCCAACAGGACACATATCTTCTTTCGTAGCTACTCCCCAGTACATTACAGGCAAGTACTTTGAGCATAAGAAAAAATAAATCACTGTATTCGATAATATTAGTATGATAAAACCATACGTTACACAAATTGAGAATGACCCTAGCTACTATGAAATTTTTAATGTGTAAATTGGCAGGAACGGGGTATGGAATGATGGTGGTCGGTGTGACTTAGATAGGCAACCGGTGACAGACTACAGTCAGATCGAACCTGAGCCAATTTACAATCAATATATCTCAAATGTTATCAGACAGATGGAAAACGGAAACAAGAGAGCTTGGTTCTTAGACATTACACATTTGTCTCAGTTCAGGTATGATGGCCACCCTTCAATGCACCGCGAACCAGGGACTCCAATTCCTGCTCCTCAAGACTGCAGCCACTGGTGCCTACCTGGAATACCAGACTTGTGGAATGAAATTATTTACGCTAATTTACTGTCAATTGGATTCCGAACCAAGTAACATTCGGGAAAGAGTTATTACCCCATCGTGAAAATTAAAAAATTGTCTATAGTCAGGATCTGTACATGATTTTAGCTGTTTCTTATTAGGCTAATTCCTCTCCACTTTCTTTGGCATCCATTTCACTTGCTTCCATTTCTTTTACTTTCTCAAGCTGCCTCAAGAGATCCAACCTTTCTGGCCCATAAGTGGAAGGTATCTGCCAAAAGAAAATTATTATTGACCCCTGATAACTGCGGATTTAACATCTAAGGAGACTGCAACAGCAGTCCGATAAGGTCAAGAATCAAATGTACCAACGCTGGCACATATCTCTGAATAAAAGCCAAAATTGCGGCATGCCCAACAGCAGTGACCTGTGAAAATCAAATTACCTTTTAATTTAAGTGATTATGTCGATAAGCAGAGTATGCTGCAAAACTATTAAACCCCAGTGATGATATATGGCGCAGAAATATATTAGAACTTACCATTATCCAAAATTAGGGATGGCAATGGACTGGCCCATAGGCCTAAATTCAAGTGTTTTTAATATACCAGCCCATGGGCCAAATCAAGCCCACACTAGTCCGAGGTCTAATTTTTCTAAGCAAAATGTCATCATTTTGCCTAAAAAAGTTAGGCCTTGGGTATGTCTGGGCCTAAGCAACCCAAGCTCGGACTTCATTAAGAAAAGATATTTTACACTTCTAATTTTAAAAAAATTAGCGAGGTCGGCTCATGCCATTCCTATCCAAAATCAATAATGAAGTTATGAATACATGGGGAGAGTGACACTAAGCCATGGCTCAATCAGGCTAAATTTAGAAAGCTTTTGATAATGCAAAGAAGTTGGAGGTCTCAAATTTTGATCAAGTGCAATCGAGAACCAGTCAACAATTTGAGACGAGACGTATAAAATTTGGCAGAATGCTTATCAATGTCTTAGTGCCGCAAGTTAAGAAAAATATTAGCAGTAAAGAATTGTAATGGCCAGAACTCAACATTATAGGCAAGAGTAAGCAAATTCCAACCTGAAAAATAAATTAACAATGGAAGAGTCTCACTTACAGGAAGAAGCATCAAAACGCCAATTGGAACCACAGATGCCAAATCAGTCATAGTTCTTCGTAAAACCCTTTTTTCTTTCTCTGTTAACTCATCTCCAATCAACACCCTTGTCAGCAACCCCGTGGCAGCAGCAACATCAACAGCCAAAAGCTGAGTTCCTTGCAAAACATCCTGTTCACAATTTTACATGTTAACAAACTAACAAACAAATAAAACAGAGACATTAAAGTTCAAACCCTGAGTATAATGGATCATCTAGAGTCAAGAGAACAAGACAGATGGATATTGCAGTGTACCAAAATCCAACAATTACTGCAACAAGAACCTAACAAGCCTTATAAGAAGGCTTGGATTATCATTTTGGGATGGAGTTATTCCTAGTTTGTATCAATCTCCCACATAAACTAGGAGCAAGAGCCTAACAAGCCCTATAATTCTTGGGTAGTCCTCCTATTAAGATACCTTTTGGGGTGGACTTGGGATTAGTTTTCTCAAATATTACTATTGGAAGCATAAATAGGTATTATCAGGTTCAAATTCATTTTATCAGATATATTATTGCAAGCATAAATAGGTACGATCAGGTTCAAATTCAAATGAAATGTTCTTTCCCAACCATTCCAAAGGAAAAAGATGTATATTGTTCTCATTCTGCTCTATTACACATAATTACAGAAATCGAATGACATGTTCATTCTCAACCATGACAAAGGATGAGATGTACATTGCTCTCAATTCTGCTCCATTACACATAATTACAATTTCCACACAGCAGTCATATAAAGCAAGCATATACTGATGGAAATATCTCAAGTACAAGCATATCTGTTAAGAGGAAAGACAAAGAGTGGTCCAAATGACGGAAATTTATACAAGAAAAAGATAGTAGGAATAGAACTGGAGAAGAAGAGAGGACAAGTACATAGAAGAGAGAAAATTGAGGACCATAGAAGAGAGAAAATAGAGGACCAATTCAATTCACTTTTTTTTTCTCATCTGCCTAACTAATTTGTTAGATGGGATTAATAAGCCACACAGTCCATCCTAAAATGGGCCAAACCACTAATTACATATGGGTCTATCTGGAAAACTTTAATCAACTAACGAATATGATTAATTAATCTGTAATAGCACAGCTGCCGTTTCACCTTTTATCCATCAACAGCCGCCTTGACTAGTTGACATGTCTCCCATCATGCAACTTCTAAAGTGTGATGCAAACTTTTTATTTGAAAAAGTTTGACCTAATTGTTAGTAATCTCAAATCAAGTGTTGCAAATAATTAAGAATGTGTCAAAGAGCAAAGGAGGAGAGGGGAGAGAATAATGTTAACAGTGATATATGATTCAGTCATTAACCTCACCTAACATCTTCAGTTTTTGGATTGAATAACTTCTAACAAATATGATAGCTTTTACGACTAACATTCTCAAGATTAAGTCCCCTCAAGGTAATCACAGATCAGTGCTTGATTGATACTTTTAGCTCAATTGCTTCTCCTTGAGAAGAGAACTGGAGTTAAATGTAATCCACTCTTGGGACATGGGCAATTTAAACACTTTACTGAATGATTTCTTAATAAAGAGCTTAACAAAGAGT
The DNA here is from genome assembly GCA_027576455.1 of Erythroxylum roigii. Taxonomy (NCBI): domain Eukaryota; kingdom Viridiplantae; phylum Streptophyta; class Magnoliopsida; order Malpighiales; family Erythroxylaceae; genus Erythroxylum; species Erythroxylum roigii. The sequence goes on from JANZXV010000004.1 coordinate 22,052,025, forward strand.
GGGAGATGGAAAGGTGATGGATGGAGTGTCCAGGAGGGATCTAGAGTTGGCTTTTCCACTTCCAACAAAGACAACCACTGAACTCAGTTACCTTTAGTGCATCTCAGCAAATTTCTAGCACCTCAAAGGATAATGCAGAGGAAGTATGCAGAACAAAAATATAATTGGCCCAGCTAATAAGATTATAGATACCAATAATGGAATTGGTATATAAAGAGGATAGATCTTGAACTTTTAAGGGTGATCCAATAATATAAGCTCTCCCAAATGATTATTTACTAGCAAATCGAATGCACTAGCCATACCGTGCTAGTTTCCTTGAGCTTATCCAATGACTTTCCAATGAAATTTTCTTTCTTCTGAACCTTAATCAATTGAGTTCTTCTGGCATCTTCAAGGTAATTAGCGCTGTCATCTCTAAACTTATATTCCTGAAAGATTTAGAATTAGCTTATTAGAAAAGGAAACCTGGGAGTAAATGAAAAGTGATCATGGAAAAACAAAAACCAATTAAAAAAACTCAAACTATTTAAAATAAGACTACAAGAAGAAAGCAAAAACTTCATAAACAGTCTGATGGTAATGCTTGCTGTGACAGAGATCACCATTAACATAAATTAGTAGGGAATTGTTTTAAACCTTTGCACTCCATGTCAGGATATTTGTTATTCCATGTTGATCAAAACACGAAGTAAAAATTCTAAAAGATAACATAAAACTTTTAGAACATTCATGAGGAAGATCTTTCAAAGCATGAGATACACCTCTTCATTTTCAGATTGATTGGTACTTTTTTGCACTCGTTTTTCTAGCTCCATAAGCTCATTCCTCAGAACTTCAAAACGACGAATTTCATTTGACTCCAAGTCCTCAATAGCAGAAGTAGCTTCATCTCCCTGCATCCGTCAAACAAATTCTATGTAACATTTAAAAATACTTACTTCCCAATTGTGATAAATCAGCTGATATAATGACAAATAACGTAAAATGGTAAATATCCACACATAGCAGAGTAAAGAACAAGGCTCATATATCGGACTGCATCTTAGTTCACCTGATTAGTTCTTCAGTATCTTTCACCAATCATCAAAACATGATAAGTTTCAATTAAACTCTAATTACAACTCTTCCCAAAGATTATAACTTCTTATACAAGGTTTTGATATAAGATTCTGATTGTTAACAATTATGGACCAACATTAGAAGGCATGCTCTACATCATGACGTGGACTTAAGATTGTGATTGTTAACAATTATGAAATAACATCAGAAGGTATGCTCTACATGATGTGGACGTCTTACATTGTTTTCATGTAGTACACAAGTTTGGGTTTATATATTTTATTTTAATACAGTACTAGCAGGATTTTTTTAAGTAACGTCGACTAATAACTAGAGTTTATGAAAAAAGGATATACAGAAAACCTGAGCAATAAGGTATTTTGACCAAAAGAAAATAATGATTGGGCAGCCATACAAGCTTATCATACGAGATGTTGTACAATCTCTAAAGAAGAAAAGGTACACAGGTAATAAGGAAAGATGAGAACATAAACCCCTCCATATGGAAACTTATTTCTGTTTCTGTGTTTTCTCTTCAAGAGAATCAAAATGTAAAATGAAGCAGATACAACAGTTAAATTTGTGGAATTTGATAAAGAATCTTTGTGGTTCTTTTCCTTGAAGATAGATGTCATTGCGCCTAGTTTTCTTTAGCATGTCTACAATAAATCCCAAACTGAGACTAGCAGATGATGTTTGAACTCAAGATAATAACAAAATTATATATAAAAATAAGAATAAATAATCCATCTAGACTATTTGTAGAGAGGAGTACATCAGCAATTGGCAAGCTGGAACCATGTTTCTTTGTTGGTGAGCGCACAAAGAAGTTCCACACTCCTTGCAATTTGCTGTCAGTGTGAGAAAGAGGCAGATATTCAGGATGAAAGAAAGCAAAGTTTTATGTGAGAATTTAACACTGTAAGAACAGCATACAAACTTGCATACCTGGTGCCACCATCTAACTGTAAATCGTTCTTTTTTCTCCGCTTTCCTTTTAATTGCTGTTTTCGCTCACTAACAGAAAGTGAAGCATTATCATCTTCTGCCTAAATTATCAGAACAATTATAAACTATCAGTATAATACGCAAGAAAATTCCAACATCCAAACTGTCTCATATTCAGCCAACTCAGACGCACATAATAACACTCAAATTATAGCAACTTACTAGAAAAACCAACATGACTTTAAAACAAGCAGAGAAGAGAAAAAGAAGCTATATGGGCTCTTCCTTTTTTTCCCTTTCCATCATGTGAGAACCCATGCAGGAAGAAAAAGATTGCACGCAGTAAAACACTCTTTAATTTTTGCAAGTCAGCTCAATTTGAGACAAAGAATGCAGTTAGCATATACGGCTTCATACAAGATCTATCAACAACTACAATAATGTTGAAAGAATACTTGCTGAAGGGAATCTGCTTTTGCCCTGAAAGATGCCTCCAGAAATACTGCCTCTTTCTTAAGTTTCCTTATTTTCTCAACATCGGAGCAAGCAGCTTTTAGTTGCTCTTTTCCAGATTTAGAGCTGGACATATGCAACTCTTGCAGCAAATTTTCCAGTCTTATCACGGCTTCCTCAACACTTTCCAATGCCTAAGGGAAGCAACATAGAATCAGATCAATATGACCAAATTCAGAAGAAGTAAAACATAGCACACTCTTGGATATGGAGATTCTAAAAAACTGTAAAAATTGCTAAACATATGAAAAAGACCAAAATGTCAAGAGGAAATTGAAGATTAGAAAGTAAAGGTGCCTTTTACAAACAGAATTATTAAAGGTTGTAAATAATGTCACCCTTTTACTAATCCTATGAAGAAAATTGTCATATTTGGTTAATGTCCCGTCCCCTTTCAAAAAGCTATATTTGTACATGAATATAGTTCAACAGAAATAGCATTCATTCCAATTTCATATCAATTCCAAGATCATAAATGCAACTGATTTGAATTATTTGGGTCATTTGCACCAACCAGCAATTTATGGAGAACAATATATGGGAAAGGAATACAATCTAGCTGAAACACATAAACAAGAATTAAAGCATTCAAGAAGGAGATGTCACTTTTTAATCCCTAACATGACATAAAAAGTTGTGCTTTTCGAGCTCCAAATATGAAATAGTAAATACTGATAAACATTGTAATGGAGTTAAATTCAAAAGGTTGATGAAAACCTTGTCAAAGGAATCCATTTCCTTATCCACTGATGATGAGTCAATTTCTGATCCAACAAAATTGTTGCCATTGCTTTCTTGCAATATCCTGTATCGTTCCATTAACTTTTATTTCGAATCACCATTGTGACAATCTTTCATTTTCTAAAGTTTATGCCTGAATAACTTACTGCGGCATCCCATGTTCTTCCATACACTCGGTCAATTTCTTGTGCCTAAATAACAAAAATGCATAACCTGTAAGAATTGAAGGTTTAGTAACTTTACATGTTAATGGAAGTCCAATTCACCTACCCTTTGGAGAGAAATCTTGCGGCCTTAACATTTGAAGGGTTCTCCAGCCATTTACTGTATTTAATAAAGCTCTGTATCCAGTGAGAGCATACATCTAATACCTTATGGATAGCTTCAGCATTTGCAGGACCCTCATTCTTGTTTGTGCCACCATGAGATTGTAAGGGGGAGCCGCAGTTGCCTGGGTAGAAAGGAAGCCAGTCCAGTTCTTCACAGACAACCTATGGAACCGAAATGCATATTGGAATCATCAACAGTTACTCAAAGATTCATATATATGTATAGTAGTAGTTCAACAAGCTGACCTCCACATACAGTTGATAAGAACTAATTGAAGAAAGCTGAGGATAGTATAATACACTGCCCCCAATAAGGTACCTGCAGTTAAGCAATCAGTAATACAAACACAACCAAAGGAAAATAGTGCAATATTTTTAATTGAATTGACAGTTATACATGCGTCAAAAGCTACCTTATGAAGCCTTCGGTGGGATCATCTAACACGTCAAACCCATTAGCAGATAAAAATGACTGTGTATTCCTTCCTAAAGCAATAAAGAATCCAAATATAGCCAAATCCTTCTCTAAAACCTGCATTAAATTAGCAATTAATTTAACATAACTACCACATAAGTGCAACTTTAATTGTCTATTGGTTATTTTCTTCAGATGTTAGCAAGATAACTTCCACATGTTGTAGCATCAGAATCTGTATAACAAAAGCACATTTACCTGATGGTACCAACTCATTATTAAAGGCCAAATGAGACTCATGTTTTTAGTTGACATTCAGGTAAAAGATAAAGCTAGGATGTTATTTGAGCAAGGCAACGCAGCCTAACTTGTGGCCTAAAGATCAGTACTTCTTGCTATTCCAAAAATGTTTTGACTCAAGACTTAACATCGACTGAATTCCAAATTCCAACTCCACCTATACTGATCTTGTATGAACTTTCCATGTGCTCCAGAAAGTGATTCCGAAGGTAAGATGATTCCTTCCATTCATAAGTTATTCTACTTATTCTCTTGGAAAGGCTACCAACAGAAAGCTACTGAAGGACTATTTTACCACACAAATATGTGAAGGTTGATTCTCATAATCATATGCTTGTCATTCAAACATTAAACAAGACTGATGAAACATCTCAGTCTTACTCTGACATTCCAAAGAAATTAACAACCAGGACTTGCAAGTATTATCAACTATACTGACCACTTACTGCGACTTCCATGATGCAGGGTATTTTTCAAAAATGGGCGCATGAGGTTGATGCTTGGCACCTGATTCTCACACATTATAAAAGAATGGATCACTACAACCACAGGGTTTTCTCATTCACTCTCAATCATGAATTCAGACAGACAGCCAGCCTTCACAATATTAGCGTTTGAAATTGCTCATTAAGACACTCAATACCAACCTCAATACTTTCAGATGTTGTTAGTCTCGACCATATTCTCTCCCTATCTATAGCTCGCTGCAGCTGTTTCTGCACAAGATTAACCCAGAACACAACTTCTTCTGAACCATGATCATCTTTGGTTCTGCAAACTGCAGCTCGAGGACCAAAATGGACAAGAAATTCTCTCTGTAGACCAATATCTTTTATAGAGCTATAAGCTTGGGATATGGGAATAAAATCAACTAGCATTTCCATCAATCTACCAGTTATATCTGAAATCATGGAAAAGAATGGTGGGCAAGAAACTTTTGTAGGGCCCAGTTTTGTGATTGCTGCAATGCAAGTCAAGGCAAGTAAAAGAAGTGAGATATCACTTCCATTCCCCGACTCCAACAAAACACCATTTCCTGACCTAGAAATGATCACAACAACCAAATTTTCACTTGGATATCAAAAAAATACAACGATCAAGAAAAAATATAAGGTGAAATAGCATGAAGGCGGAATCATACATAGTTGTAACAGTGTTGAAACGTGCGTCCCCTTCAAAATAGTTCAAAAATGATGCTACTACAGCTGGTAATTGCTCATTCCAAAACCGGTCACAAGCTTTGGGTTGTTTAGCAGATAGTTTTTCCCTGATTAAACTCTCAAGAGGGGCAGATAGCCGAAGTAAACTGCATCAAACAAATACTAACACATATAGAAATAAAGCATGCAAATCATCCAGTGCATAAATCATCCTTAAATGTTGATAAGAATGTAGTAATAAAATCCAGACAACAGCAATCTCCCATAGCAACGTAGATGGGATGTTAATTCAATGATAGAGTGGAACTTGTGCACAAAAATGCTGAAGTTTAGGACTGTTTGAGAACCACAAAACTAGATTTGTGAGAATCCTAAAGTAATACTACTTTATCCTAACATAGAACCAAATGATGCTTTCATCCATGAGTTTAACATCAAGCCTTAGCTAAGTTCAGATACGTGTTCTGGTGCTGTATATTATATGAAAGCTAAATTAGTTAGAGAGAGACAAACAAGAGAGATGTTTTGGAAGAGCAGTGGGCAAGGTTCAATTGTACCAATCCTTAAAAAAGTTTTTAAACAGCAGATGAAAAATCTCATGGTCCAGATAATTAAAATCCCAACTTGATTTCCCTTATTTCATTTTATAAATACTTTCAAAATGAATCCTTGGACATTGCACAAGGGCTGATGGCATGGGCAAGAGTTGATGTGAGATATTCAATAGAATGATAGAGAAAGATGTAAACAAAATTCTAAGTAATGTGAATCAGCCTCTTAAGCTGTGTATCTGATATAGAAACAAATGAATACCTCTTATGTACGAAGATATTTATGTCCCTGTCTCTACCATCTCCTCTGGAAGAAACCTCACATGCTGCTTGCAATAAGCAGTAGACAGAAGCCTGAGAGATGGGGAATCATCAAATGGCCTAATTTGAATTTCTTGTAACAGAAGGAAGAGGAAAGTGGAATAAAGAATAACAAATAAGAATTCTTGGAAGTTCTTGCATAAATCTAAATATTGAAGGTGAAAATCAAAGAGTCAGATAAATCACATTAATCTGAACTACACCAATAAATTTAAAACAAGAAGAGAAATTTTAGAAACTATTATGAAAAATGCATGAAATCTTGGAAACAAACTTTTAACTACAGAGAGATATTGCACAATATGAAACGCAGAATTATTTCTCCATTTTGTAGACTGGTCACACGCAACTTCAATAGATCAAAGATGGCAGGTTTGAAGTGCATGCTTTCTCAAAATTAATCTTAAGCACTAACCTGATAAGAAAGTGCTTTCACCCACGCGATCCTGTCCACACCAAGCCAAGCTGTTGAAAACCAAGATAATTTTGACAGCAAACCTTGCTCTTTAATTGCTAGCTCTAAAAGTCTGGCTGCGTCATGTAAAGATTGAACAAGTCTGCCACCATATTCTTCGTCTTGTAGTGAATGATTGAGTTTGACTCTCATTTCTTGCACGTCATTGTCATTGATGGTACTTGCTGGAGGGCTTCCATTGACAGTTACCCCATCATCAGTAGATGCAAGGGTACGGATGTGGATGACCCTTCTTGCTTTCCGACAGACAGAGTTCAGTTTATTGTGATCCAACGGACAGAAAGTAAGACCAGGATTACTTTTACCCAACAAAGCAAGCATCGCAAGACATCTTTTCCTTTGATTATCCCAGTTGCCCAAAATATAATTCAAGTGGTCTGTCCTTCTGTGGCAAACACGAAATGCAATAGAATCTCGGGAAAGGCATGGATTTGAAGTTCTGCAAACACAAACGTAGAGTATAAGCTCTATCCACATTGAGCAACACTTTCAACAGTAACCACGGACCAAATATTGTTGGTTTATATAATCAAACCAAGCAATTCAGGCCAATGATATTCAATTGCATACAGTAAGTCCTTCAACTATGCCTACGAACTTCCAATTCGCAGGTTTTTCATGACATATTAGCAGGAAAAACTGTCATGTTGTATCTGACAATAATCAAATAATTCCAAGCAGCACACTCATAGACATTTCAATGTAGAAGCAATCAGGGTAAGCATTCCATTTTGAGAGGAGGGAACCTAAACATTCACGACGTAATAAGCAGATACTTGATTTATTAACTTACATACAGACGTAATTTTAGCAATCACAGCATAATATCATTAACGCAATCGCATAAATGTAAAAATCCGCAGAAAGAAGATACTCAAAATCAAAATCAACACAATAGCTAAACCATAATTAATCGTAAAAATATTGTGCGTTTAAATATTTCAAAACAAATATCAAAAAGTACTCTATTATGTACACTGAATTGTACTTCCTTTTAGGCATTTTGTAATCACAGTAGCACAATATCCATCTCAACGTTAAGGATATTCAAAATTTTTCAGATTTACACCATCCAAACAGTCACAAACAAAACCTAACAGCCACAGAGCCAAAGAGTAAATCACAAATAAGAGAGAAGGAGATAAAATAATAAAGTAGAGAATATAGGACCTGTAGACAGCAAAGCTATGATACTGCAACTTAACTGCCATCTACAGGTGAGAATTGAGAACGGAAAAAGGAAAAGAAGATGTAGAGGAAGCCATTATTAAATATTTCTGATTGTACAATTGGTAATGTTTATATATTTTGACCGTTATAGAGGCACATTTGGAGCGTC
>JANZXV010000004.1:22094578-22109889 GCA_027576455.1 Erythroxylum roigii
CTTAGAAGGAAAATTTTCTGGATTGCTCAACTGACTAATAATAGTTCGTGGACTTGGAGAAAGCTTATACATTTTAGGAATCTCATTGGGAACCAATTCAGATTTAAGATAGGAAATGGGAATTTTACTTTCTTATGGCAGGACCCTTGGCATCCTAGAAGTATTCTGAAGGATCTCTCAACTCCTAGAGTGATCAACGGATCAGAACTCCCAGTGAACGCAAAAGTACCCGATGTTATTAGAGACAATTGAACACATCGGATGGTGCTGGCAAGATGCCACAATTGAGACCATTCGTATACTAGAGCCACTAATGTATCAGCCAGATTATTCCCAACATGATAGATTGGAATGGGTTGCCAGTTCCTCAAAAGCATATACAAATGCTTCAGCAGACAATTTTATGAGACCTTCTAATTCGAGTATGCCTTGGCATAAATCAGGATGGCATAAAGGTACTATCCCAAGGTATTCATTTATCATGTGGTTAGCTTTTCTTAATAAGCTACAAACAAGGGATAAGCTCCTTTATTCTTATGTTCCAAATCACTGCTCCCTATGTTCCTTGGATAATGAGTCTATTAACCATCTGTTCTTTGAATGTTCATTCTAAAAAATAGTGTGGTTACAATGTCTCAACCACTTTCAGATATACATACCAAACCTGTTAAACCTTCAATCCATTCCAAATTGGTTCAACCAGCCTAAAAACTTTAGAAACTTTGATCTTAACATTTTTATCATTCTTCTATCTGTTATTGTGTATAACTTATGGTCTGAAAGAAACCTCGGAATCTTCAAAGACAAAGTCATGGAAGTTGGGAACATTAGCAATAGAGTGATCTTCCAAGTTACGGAACAACTCTGCTCAAATACTAAGAGAAGGTAATTATGGTGTTTTGTTTTTTTTTTTCTAATTGTAATGTTTTGTAGGTTTAGGTTCAGGTTATGGAAATTTGAGGTAAAGAGGAGATCACAATATCATATCCCTTTTTGGTAATTTATAACAATGGTGAACCCAGTTATCAGGATAGTGTTCTTAAAATTTCGAGTTTTACTTGAATGTTTTGGGTGAGTGGTCGTGTTAGTAATTTCGATGGTTCATTGAAGGTTTTTCCTAAAAGCCTTAAAGCAGAAGGTTGTAAAGTCTTGGAAGCATGGTGTAAGGATAGAATGAATGCAAGCATTAGGGGGATAGGTCTGTGCATTCGGCAAAGGACCTTGACTTTTCAGCAAAAGAGATGACTTTAGTGAAGGTCTCCAGTCAATGGATTCTATCAAGTTATATTGGTATCCTTGATGATGAGATGCTATAAGAGAGCAATGAGTATATATGAAAGGATCGGGTAAGGTTGTCTCTCAAAACATTATTGGAGGGATGATAGAAATAGGCAGTATTTTGTAATTGGTTATGTATAGTTTCAGTTCTTATGTCATACTTTGATTTTCTTGTATCCAGTTTAGATTTGCCTCAAGACTAATCGGGTTAGGTTTGTCTTTTGATTTGGTCTCGGTATGAGATTTGGTTTTGGGCAATCTCTAGTTATGGACATAAACCTTTATTTTCCTGATTTATAAAGTTATTGATTTATCAAAAAAAATGTCATACATAAAATTGCAACCAACTAATTGGCTGAAGGGTATAAACTAACATTTCATATTAAAAAATTTCAAATAAACAATATAGATAATCTAAATAATATATTTATATGTATCATTTATCAAATACGTGTTTTTAAAAAATATTTATAAATAATTTGCATTAAAAAATATTTGAATTCAAATTGTTAGTCTTTCTAAAATTTATAGAAATATTTTTTTCTCTGATCTTTTTCTTCTATGAGGGCTCAACTTCTAGAAACAATTTGGTATATACATTCATTACGTTTTTTTTTTGAAACGTTGTCACGTGCGCTCAGCGCCTATTATTCATATCGAAAGATAAAACGTCATACATAAAACTTGGAGGGCATACCCCCCATTCAAGATCAGACATAGAATCAGCCGCCCTAGCTATCTTATGAGCAACCTGATTCGCTGATCTCCTAACAAAAGCTATAGAAATATACTGATGCTCTTTAATAAGAGCTTTGCAATCCTCAATAATCATCGAAAAATAAGAAGGACATTGCTGTGTGGATGTCATAAAGTTGGTAATTGTTTGACAGTCCGTTTCCACACAAATTGGAGAGAAAGGTAGACCTTTGATCCAGCTTAGAGCTTCTCGAAAACATAGAGCCTCACCAATTAAAGGATCTTTCCATCCTGGCATAAGCATCAGCTTTCCTGCACAATTGAACCCCTTACAGTCTCGAATTACCATACCTAGGCCATAGAGTCCAGGAGATAAAAGTGTCACATCCACGTTACATTTAAATTGGTGTAGCTGCGGAGCTTGCCATTGAGGATGAGAGTGTTGTCTCGTTTAAGTCTCTTATTTATCATAACTGCTTTGTTTACATAGAATATTTTTAACGGACTAAAGTAATATCTCCCATCCCATACACATGATAGGAGTAATAGATTTTTTTAAGTTTTCCAATTTCATAATTACTAATAATCCATGTCTCGTAGGTACTAACATTTGGTGTCATTATTATATTATACTTTTATACATCTTATAGGAGTACATAACCTTTCAATTAAAGTTAAATATGAAACAAATTTAGTACTTTAAATCATTTGTAGTATCAACCAACATTTCGATTTAATTATATATATATATATATATGTTGAAACTTAATATAATATATTATATTGCCTTAAGGTAAATACAATTATAACAAGTGACAAAAGTGCTCTAGCAAAAAGAGGAGCACCCAATACTTTACATGTTAAACCTTTGCTGTCTATACATTTATCATGCTACCTACATAATGGTTTTCCCTTTTCAGTCAACTAGCCATCTTCTTCTCATGTTTGGGGAGAGCTTCATTGCAATCCCTCCTGTTATTAGAGTAAGCCTACAATGTAGAAAAATTTTCTGAAGTAGCTGATCTGCTTCTCTGATTACTCTACTAAATACCTTTGTATTTCTCTCCTGCCATATGTAATACACCACTGTTGCTATGCTAATCTTCAATGTTTTATAGTTTGCTTCACTCGCCCCTCTTAAGGTTGTTGCCCTCTTTATCAAGTCTGTCCAGCTTTGTGTTATCACATTTACTTCAAGAATTTGCTATATTTTTCTCCAAATTTCCACAATGTACCTACAGTTTAGCAATATGTGTTCTAAAGTTTTTGTTTAAGAATTGCAGGATTCACAATCATAAGACTCAATATGGTACTTAATCTTGTCTTTTGTGGCAAGTTTTCCAGATATCCCCATCCAGAGAATAAACGCATGTGCAAGGAGGATATCAACATCCCATACAAGTTTGTGCCAACTCACCCTTCTGCTTGGATCAACCTGCAGGTAAATTTTACATCTTTTGGAGCTGAAGTTCTTCAATCTATCTGCAATCCACAACACATCATCATCCCTATCTTCAAGGTAATTTGCCATATTCCTCATGAAAGCTTGCACTCTTCTTTTGTTATGAAAAGTCCATTATCATCTGTTGTCTTTAATGAATTTATCGACTCTAGTATTTGGGTGAATCTTAGCTAAAAGGTTATGTAGCTCTTCTACCTAGTATAACGGTCCTGTAAGGTGTCAATTGTCAAACCAAAAGAATGTAGACTACCTATTCCCCACTCTAATAACAATCACATCTTGCATCCACTTTCTTATGCTCAATATCTATCTAAGGTTCCAAGACATGTTCTGTTTAATTCCCAAGCTTCAAATACTGCTTTCTTTTAAATATACACAGTATACTTATCTTACCCAGAGTTCTTTTTGTTTGCCAATCCACCACAACTTCTTGGCTAGCCCGATCTTATTTATTAATCTAGTTGAACTTATCCCCAACCCTCCTTGAAGCTTAGGCTGGCAAATCAAATCCTAGCTTACTTTGGCTTTCCTGTTGCAAAGGCTTGATCCATTCCATGTAAAGTCCCTCAAATTCTTATCAATTTCCTTCAAGATGCTCCTAGGGAGGGCAATGTGACTTATCCAATAATTTGCAAGGTGGTTCAATATAGATTGAACCATTTATAGTCTACCCTCATAGCTTAGGAATCTGTGGCACCAGTGATTATCCAACAGTGGGTTGCAAACTGTATCGTTGATCCTCTTTTATGAAATTGGAACTCCTACGTACTTGAATGGTCGGGAGCCCTACTTCATGCCCATCTCAATGGCTTTTGCAGCTACTTCACTGCTAGCATTTGTTGACAAGTATAAGCTGCATTTATTGGGGTTGCTTCTGAGCCCTGACACTTCATTGAAATCTTCAGTTGCTTAGAGAAAGGTATTTACGAATTGTTGGTCAGTCCTGCAAAACAAAAGAATATCCTGTATATAAATATTTTGTATTCATACTACAGTTTACAAAAAATGGTATCACTCTTTAAACACATAACTGTACAAATTCAAGATTTATATTAATTATAATCTCTCGAATCAATTCAAATTTCATTTTAAAATTGTTGCATTGCATCAAATTATTTATGATTTTTAATAGTATTTTATCATAGCAAATATTAACTTAATTATCTAGAATTAGAATAAGAATTAAATAAGTATTTTATTTGAGGTTCATATAATTCCAAAGATGCTCACACAATATATATTATTTTATTAATCGTTTATGGACATATAATTTATATGCTTCGGTGTTATCTTACTTTCATCAGAATATATGTCTTATTTCATAATAATGTACGAATGATATTTCAAGTATTACTTAAATTCACTTATTTAATTCACATGTTACATCATTATTAATATTCCTTTTAATCTTTTAATATATTTCATGTTGACATTACTATTTTTTACGTAACTTTGAACTCTCCTTTAATTACCTAAATAAAATACTGTTCATACAAAATAATAGAGGTGATATTTTTTAATATAAACTTGAACGTTTAATATCGGCAAATTCTATAAAAGAGTCCCTGTGATATACTTGATTATTCATCTTAGCCCTTGTATTTTTAATTCGTTCACCTTAACCCCTGTGTTTTTTATTCTCATTCAAGACACCCCAATTAGGTATTTTCAGACAGATTTGCCCTTGTAATCAAGAGATTAAAAAATGTATTTCAATAATCTAAGGACAAATTTGTTCGAAAATACCCAATTGGGGTATTTTAAATGAGAATAAAAAACACAAGAATTAAGGTGAACGAATTAAAAACACAGGGGCTAAGATGAATAATCAAATATATCACAAGAACTCTATTATGTGATTTGCCTTTAATATCGATATAAGCATTCATTTAAGATCTAAACACAAAAAACGCATTCACATATTTCTAGAACCTGATTTTTGTGTCAACATTATAAAAGCAGATTTTTTCCATTTTCGTGGTATTGTTTATAGGTGACATTGAGCTGGCCAACCCGACCTTATATTTTAAAAAAATTAAAAAGTAAACATCATTTTTTGACAAAACATCACTTTGTTCCTTCCACGGACCAAGCCGGGCTAGGACAGTCCCGAATCATGCCCGACCTGTGACCCGATCAACCCAGGCCGAACTCAGGCTGGGCCGAGCCAATTTTGTCATTCCTAAATTCGTTACCCGATATCAACTACCAGGTAATTGGGAAATAGGCAGCCGCTTCATGAGGCTGGACCAAATGTCGGTAATTAGCCGACTGGGAATAAGGTACCAAAAACAATATCTCGTGAACCTAAAACGAAAAATAAACTACCGAACCCTATATAACTATATACTTACGTCTCAGTAGGAGGTAGCCATGTATTTAGTTCACGCAACAGTAACCACTTATATAGCATCTTTATTAACAAATTAACAGGCTCACAGAAGAAATATATGCCTCCGTCGTTTTAAATGGCTGTACAAAGAACTGATGTTACAATCCATACAACAGACAAACACCATTTCTCTTCAGTACCTCATGAATGATACACCTTCATCAGCGCTTGATGGAACATGTCAACAAATTGATCATCCTAGCGGAACAGTGAATGATAACATCATTAGGAAGGTCATTATCAACTGCTAATGAACAATACTACTTGCATAAAGATCAGACTACATAGCATCCATGCAACAAAACAAACATTCACTAGTAGATTTAAAAATTATAGTGTTCAAGTCTATTCATATCATCATTAGCATTATCAATCATCTCTCTATCTCTGTGAGTGTTTATAGTTGGGATTTACTATCCACACAGCTATAACTACAAACTTTAAGATGAGAATTCACGCAATTGAAGCCCAACAATTAAGCATGGGAAGCAAGGCAATTTAAGTGCAAAAACATCTATTTGGAAAGGTATTAAAACGACATTCAGGAAGAATAATTTAAACAAGTGACATATCCAAAGTGGGGAATGAGATACTTGAGCTGCATGCCTTAAGAACTAATCACACATACAGAAATCTGAATTAGACAAACCAAGAATACTATGAAAAGGACAATCTCAAGTAGGTGTCCTTAAGAAACTTGCTGAAGGCAACAGATCAAAGACTTATGTTTGGCAACTCTATTTAAAAATGAGAAAACATTTCACAACGATAAAACATATACATAGAAACAACAACTATCTAACACATTGCTCACTTGTGCAGCACAAAGAATAGTGGTACCACACGAGATGAATGCATATGATAATGCAGAACTCATTGGAGGCATTAACATAGCAAGCTTGGAAACTGACAAAAAAAGAAAAGGTAAATGAAAGGACAAGATACCTGTACAAGCATTAAAAGTGCATCACGGAGTTTTTCTCTGGTGATTAAAGGTTGAGAAGTAAAGGCAGGAGTCAAAGAAGGTGGTGGGTTGGGAGGGGGAAAGGGTTGAAGCATCGGTGTGCCATATGGACGTTGCAGATTTAGAGGAGGATGCAGGGCAGGAGCAGTGGGTGGAGTTGAAGAAGCAGGTGGCACCAGCAATGGAGTTGAAGAAGGAGGTGTAAAAAATGTAGAGGGTTTCACAAGATTAGTTGCCCGACTGCCACTACTGGTTGGATCACGAGTATCATGTGTGGCCATTGTAGGAGGTATTGACAAAGACAGTGATGGTATTTGTGTTGATGGTGCAATAGAAGCAGCAGCTGGAACATGCGAGGACAATGGAACAGAGGGCTGTCTTGAAATTGCTACATTAGGCGCGTTGCTTTTAACATTCAAAGCCATCTGCATCAACATATTTAATAACTTGAGGCACAAACACATCAACAACTACATAAAGCCAAATAAACACTGACAACTGAAACAAAAGGATGCCTTATTTTTTTCTTCTGAAACTATACAAGCCACTTAAATACTTATACTAAACAATGCCTTTTATTTGGATACATTACTTGCAGCATTCTATGTTAATATATTCTGCGATACAAACAACATGCCAACCAAAATAATATATTCTGTGATACAAACACTTGTCAACCAAAATAACAATGACAAAATAAGTGTCATTCTACACGTATAACAGCTGATGCAAGTAGTCTTCATTAGATAAAACTTGCAATCAGTGTCAATTTGATATTCAGACATCAAATAAAGCACTTACATTAAAGAAGTTCTCAAATGAAGAATCTTCATGACCATCAGTAGTAGCAGAAGCAGTTGATGAAGGCTCCAAGGGACCTTCAATAACAGATATGCTTGGTACAGCTTCAAGTTCCTCAAACTCACTACAGTAGTCAATAATGTCAGAAGAAACATTATAGAACTGGAGGGAAAAAAATGAATACTCTAAAACCTGCACACTGTAGCAAATTTTTAGTATCAAATTAAGATCAATCTTCAGTGACACAAAATGCTCAATTCTTTTAGAGGTTGTTAGCTTTGGTAGAAAAATATGGGTTTCCTAAAAGCTTGGCATATGAACTTAAAAGAAAAGTAAATCTCATTTGGCAATCTCAAAAATGTAAAATGCATTTTGACTTTTGAAAACTTGATTCAGATTTCATGATTGTTCTCACTAAGTTGAGCTTCTTCCGGCAACAGATACATTATAAGGCACTAAAAGCTTCATAAAGCGATGAATTCTAAGTGAAGTATGAAGCTACATCAAGTGATAATTAATCTTCAGTTAGTAAAAAGCTTCCGTGCTATTATGTGACACAAGTTTGCAGTTCATACACAAAAAGAATCAGTCTTCAATGCAATGACATCCCATTAACCAGGTATTATGTGAGAACATTCCCTAAAAATAAAGTATTTTTACCTTTTGCTGGAAGATACATTTGCCTTGGGAGGAATCTTTGAGTATGCATTAAGAATCCTGTAAATAAGAGGGCAATAATCCACACCCCATCAAGTATTTACACAACAGGGCAAATGCTTAACAACATCCAGCCCTCGTACCAATAGACACACAAAAACTAATTGAAGATACAAATTCTCCACCATTCTGTCCCTCTAACTAGGTTGTACACCATGAAATGCAACCTGACGATAAAATCACAAGATGAAATTGATCTTCCAGTACAATAATGCCTTTTTCTTCTGAATAGGAACTTATTCATCACATATAACATCCTAAGATTTGTAAACTGTAAACATTTGTGATGTAACAAAAAGAGATAATCTGTCTTCTTGCATATAGTTAGTAAGCTATTCCTTTATCAGTTACATCATTAGCTTCTTCAACCTTCTTTCACGTTTTAATACCAAGTAGTCCATTTCTGAATTCATAGCTCCATCAAACTAACCTCTTTATCCTGTTTTCTTTCTCTCTTTGCTCTTGTACAAGGAATTCAGTATACAACCTTCCTAAGGGGAAAGAGTCTACTCTACTCAAGTCGTAACCAGTAATTCTTTCTAACCATGCAACATTCATTAGGAGTTTACATTTTCTGAGTAAGAGGAGGCATTTACATTCTACCTAAACATGCTCATATAAAGGTACATATACCTGCTAAAGAGATTGGCAACCTCCTCACATTCACGTGAATTGTAAAACCAAATGCCATTAACTTCCTGGGCTGCATTCCGATACAGCAGATATGGAACTTGAATTTCATATTCAAAATCTCCCAAGAGATTCTCAACTAGATTTTCTGTTTTCATGACAAAGATTGATGAAACATAGCATTAGCATCATGAGAATAAAAAGATCCGTTTCAATTAATAGTAATTTAAGGAAAAAATTGATAGCATTCATTCTTTAGTTTAGTAAAACCTTGGGAACTGCTAATCTTAGAATCACAACTCTAGAAGAGGGGAGAACCAACAAGAGGACATCAGCCTCTAAATAATGCAAGGAATGGTCCAAAAGTGTAGATATATTGACAGCCAACACTAAACACTATAGATGTTACCATTCTGAAAACATATGAGGTCTCTACAATAAATTAACGACTATTCTGGAAATCCAAACCTGTATTCCGCCTATTCATCACAATGAATTGAAATCGCGGCTGAGTGTTCCTTCAACGATCACATGACCAGAAAAATAAATTAGTATTTGAATTTCAACATAACACATAAGACCAAACGACACATGCAAATATCAATAGAACACACAAAACTCAACACAGGAGTACCTCTTAACCACAAAGAGAGATCCTTCCACATCCTTGCGACCCTGCAAGCATGAAGAAGATATTATCAGGTCAAGAGCAAAACTTTCCTTGCGAAGATAAATGAACACCAAAATGTAACATATACGGTCCATCAACTTCAGACGAAAGTAAAGCCTTGAAATTTGTAGCTCGTTATCTCACTTAAAGCTGAGCTTTCAAGTTTCTTTCGCCTTGTTTACATTACACGCAGCACCAAATACTTAATGAAGAAACATACCCACTGGTTGCTATCGATATTAAACTCGTAGAAGGTAACATGTGCGGCGGTGATGAGAATCTCCTCGATGAAGGGATCGATTCTCTGAAGGACCGTGAGATTGAGCATCTTGGTGCCCTGTTGGTCCAAATTGGGCATTAATTTGGCCGTCTGAGACATTTTAGGCGTCAGATTCAGAAACCCTAAACCCTAGAAAAATTTATGAGATTTTAGTCTCTAATTTTCCCGGGAAAGGAGGCCGAAGAAACACAGTGGCAGAGCATGCGTGCAATATGCAAGAAGGAAAACACATGTTCCGGCCAATTGACGAAAAAGACCTCCAAAAGTTCTGCTATTTACTTCGGCTCGTCGACTAGGTTGCTGGCGTGTGGACCCACACATTATAACTCCGTGAGTGCAAACTAAGCTACTTCTATGTTAAGGCTTACTTTTCATGCCTGTGACTTCGAAAATAAATGTCTATAATGCATAGTTAATTAAGCATCAAATATTTTGATATTTGGGCGTTTAATATATATATTATATATATAAAAGAAAGCAGTATAGGTATGGAGCAGTCTTAAATCTTTGGGCCAGCTGTCTCATCCTGTGAGGTGCTTACAAACCAGCGAGGGGATTAGTCACTGAGTCCGTCGGTACATACCCTGGTCTGAGACTAAAAAAAAAAACAGTATATAGTGAAGTTTTCAGGATGAGTTGAGTGAAATTTTCAACAAGTAAAATACTTCTTTATCCTTGCGGTGCAGTCTCCCTACTAGCAATTAAGCTATGATACGAATTATATATATATATGAAACTCCCAAATCTTTCCGGACAGCATATAAAAATCAAAATATTTGATGCTTAACTAACTATGCATTATAGACATTCATTCTTAAAGTCAAAGACATAAAAAATTGGTTTAAATACCTTAAGTGTGTGTGTATAGAGAGAGAGAGAGAGAGCCTTAAGATATATATATATATAACTTGTTGGGAAATCGGGCCGAGATTTAATCTCATACCCAGTGAAATAATTACGAAACATTTGATTTCTTAAAAATCAAAATCTCTTCAATTTTATAAAATGATTAATACATAAATCATAATAAAGCATAATCTCAATTCGTACCTTATTCCGAAGTTGATCCTTATTGTTTTGTATCCCTTAAATCGTTTCAAAACCAATTCTTCTCGACTACCATTGTCACACAAGTGTCGACCTCTAACGATATACACAAAACAAGTTAAGAGAACTATATAACTCTTAGGGTTAAGTAAGAAGTGTTAGTTTCATTAGAGCTTAAGCCTATTTATAATAAGTTTCGAATGTTTTAATAATTTAATTGAAATTAAATTTTAATTTCAATTAAACATTGCTTAGAATTACAAATAATTCTAATTTAATATCAATTATGCCCAAATGAGATATCGATCTTTATTTGTTAAATATCTCATATTTAATCATAAAGTTTCTCAAACTTTGCGATCAAGTCCAACTTGATTTAAAAAAAATTCTCTTCAATTCATTCTTCATGTAAGACTTATAAGATTCCCAAATGTAACATCCCATTACCTATGGGGAGGCTATAATGGTAAATATGAAAGGGTACTGGGAGATTAGAAATGCATTTCATGTTCATGCATAATAGGTCATACGCATACACATGAATTGTGAACTTTTGCACATGAAAAAAAAAAATTGTACATGCATTCATGGATAATTTCGGGTATAATTGAATTGTAATAAGATATTGTGGGGAATTATGAATTTATTATATTGGAAATTTTATTGGTTAGTGTAATTGTTATATTTTTTAATTTTAGTGAATTTTAGGAATAATTTCAGAAATTATTGTTTATTATTGTTGGCCCCCGAAAATTTTCTTGATGAATTAAGCATGATTTAAATGAACTATGAGTTTTGATGGATTAATTTTGGAACTAATTATTTATGTCAATATAGGTAAGATTTTATGGCATTGGTTGATTGCATTTAAGTGTTAATGTTATAAGAATGAATGAAGGGCATTGTTGGAAGTTCACTTAAGAGTATAAGACATAAGGCTTAAAGGAAGGGGCAAAATGGACATTGCACACTCATTAAGGCTATTAAAAGAAGAATAAGTTATTGTCTTGTATTTTAAGAAGAAAGAATCGTGGATGAAGAGAAGAAGAGAAGAAAAGAAGAGAAAAAGAAGAGAAGAGCTAGGGTTTGGAGATCTTTGAAGAGTTTGAAGAATTTGAAGCTTCAACAAGTAAGTATAAACATCGTTCTTCTTGATTAGATGATTGAAACATGCTTTGATGTTAGTTAAGAGATGAATATGTGTGGGAAGATTTTGAGAATCGGTAAATGTATATGTTTAATTTTTAGGGTTAATGATCAAAGATAGATTTTGATGTATTTGTTTTGATATTGGGTTGAAATGAGCTTAGAAATGAAGTGTGAATGATGGTTTAGGGTTAAGATGAGTTATATTTGAAATATGGGAGGCATATGGATGAAGAATGTTAAAAATCAAGTCTTCGGGAGGTTTCTAGGCTCGCTCGCCACGGCGAACTTCAACAATTTCGCCACGGCGAGCTTCTGATTTCGCCACGGCGAAACCCAGTTTTCCTGCATAGACATGTTTCAGTATTTTAGGCATAACTTTTGATGTAGATGTTCAAATGAGGTGATTTTTGATTCATTGTAAACTACAGATATAGGAATACAAGTTGTATAAAGGAATAAAGTTATAATAAAGTTGATAAGAATCTCAATTTTTGAAGGGAATTTGAACATAAAATGTCGTATTATTATTGGAACAAACCAAAAATGATTGGGGCATAACTTTTAGAGTACTGAACTTAATTGAATGATTTTGGAGTCATTAGAAACTTAAGACATTGGGGAACATTATTCTAGAAGAAAGTATTATCAAATTTCTTCATTTACTTGATCATAAATTAGAATTCCTATTGAATAGATATTTGGCTATTGTCAAAGGAAATCAAGGAAGGCAAGAGGAGCAAAGTATAAGGCATCTTTGAGCAAGTCTTTAAGTAAGGAAATCAAGGTGGGTACGTGCTTATAATAGAATAAATAAGCCACTACTTTTTTTCTTTAAAGCAAAGAAGTTACCTGATTTCAAATTGCATCATAAGTGTTGCATCTTTTGCGTTTCCATGATTTGTAAAATCTGCTATATGTTTGCTCCATGAACTGTGTAATGGTTTATAAAGAGATTTTTCATGTGATTTCTGAAAAGAATAGCAAGTTTATGAAATCAAGTTTTGAAAGCGCATATGAAATATATTGTGTTCCTGAAACGCAAGTTTTCAAGAAGTACCATTTTGGGCAATACAAGTTTACAAGTTATGAAATACATGTTATATGGGTTTGGTTTGGTCCATTCTGTTGTCAAGTGCACTTTGAAAAAAGGCTTCTCCCGCCTGCCCGCTAGTGGCATGAAGCTCCTTCATGGACTCTCTCATGTTGACGACTATACGAAACCACTATGTGGGATTGTGTTAGCTCGTTCTGTTCACGACTACACCAAACCCTTTTTGGAAAATGTGTTAGCTCGTTTTGTTCAAGACTACACAGGACCCTTTTTGGGAAATGTGCTCGCTCGTTCTATTTATGGACCATCCAAACCATTCTGATATGCTTATGTGCTCATGATATGTTTGACATGATGGATGCATACATGATTTGTACTATTGTGAATTTTTCACAAATTGAGAATTGCATGAAATAAGTGTTTTATGATTTTTAAATGCAGAATTATTGTGGTTATGAAAAGGTTCGATGAAAATGAGTTTTATAAAGGGTTTTTTCTTGTTTCTATATTATAAACTTGTTACCCATGAGCTTCAAGCTCACCCCCCTTTCATCCCCATCTTCAGGTAATAAGCAAGAGGGCAAGTGATCAAGAGCATAAAGGCATTTGGCACTACAAGATAGTTAGCTTTTGTACTAAGTTAGTTTGATTTTTGATTAGCTTTAGTGGCGTATCGAACATGAGCATCCATGTGTAATTTTGTATTAAGCGAATGATGTCATGTTTATAAGTTATTAAAGCTTTGTAAAACTCCTTCCTTTTTGAGGTTATTGAATGTGAATTGTTGTTATTTATACAAGAGAGATGTGTTATGGAAAAAGAATGATAGAAAATTGTGAAGGATGAGAAATTGTGTTAAGCAAGGAATTAAATGAGTAAAGTGATAAGAGAGTATGATGAAATAACACTGGTAGTTAAATTGTCATGAATTGATGTTACCTTAGAGGGGTTAAATTCAGGACAACTTAGAGTGAAAGTAAACTTTGGATAAATGGAGAAGCCTAGGGAAGGGCCTTGAGTGAACTTTTCCCGAAAGGTACTAGCATGGTCAATTTTGCATTTTTGCCGCTGCGAAGTTAAGTTTCTCGCCGCGGTGTAATTATCTCGAGAGGAGCGGACGCGAAAAATTTTGGACCTTCGCTGCAAAAGCTCGCCGCGACGAACTTTTCCCGAAGTGTTTCCAAAGAAGTGTTGGTCCGTTCATAGCGAAGAAACATGAAGTTTGCAGCGGCAAACTTTTGAGGACCCAAGACCCAACATTTTTTGGCTTCATGAATCAAGAGTAGGAGACCACGTGTTGGATCCCGTTACCGGAACCCAACTTCTTAACACACATACCTCCATACCTGAGCGTGGTAATCCGAAATCTCTTCTTTCTCTGATGCCAAACATGCTGGGCCCCGCTGCAGTCCAACTCTTGACCCGCAGAACGTGGACATAATTCAAAAATCCTCAAGCATACCGAATTCAACTAATTCTAATCCACACACAAAAGAATCTTTCCGCTCATCGATATCCATTCATAATTCACTATTCATAAATAAGCATTCTTTACAGGATGAAATACATAATTAGTCCAGAATACATCAATGCTCCAAAATCGTAAATACATAAGACACTTGACTACAATTCTAGTTTAAATTACACAAAAGTACAAAATCCAGTTAAGTCTTGACTCTCTTTCAATCCATCTCTTACTCGTTACCTGGAAATGGGGAGGGAAAAGGGGGGTGAGCTTAAAGCTCGTGGGTAACAGGTTTATAACAAGGAATAAGCAAAACCTTTTCGAAAAACTGTTTGTCATTACACATTTTTGAAACCTCAGAAAACCACATTTGAAAACCATCAGATATTTATTTCTCAAAATTTTCAATTTGTCAAACCGTTTACGATTCAGCGTAAAACTCAAAATCAGTTCATAAAACGTTCATTCTCAATTTTTCAAACCATTTCACAATGCAAACATAAACTTATTGTTTCAGGTATAATCACATAACACTCAATTATGCACCATTCATAACTGTACACAGATGCAATGCACAACAATCGGCTCGAGAGTTACGGAAACAGAACGGTTAACCCAAGGGTTATACCGGAAACAGAACGAGACTGATTTCTCAGGATCTCGAGGCCACAAGCGGGCAGCCGGGATAAGGCTTAACGTCGACGTGCAC
>JANZXV010000004.1:22109989-22138843 GCA_027576455.1 Erythroxylum roigii
CTAAGTTCAAGCATGAGACATGTTTTGTATGGGCCCGACATCGCAGATGTCGTAAGTGAAATTTGAGATGTTAGAAGATTAAAAAGGTATGACTCATGTCTATTAAGGCTTTCATGATGTTAAGAGTTCAAAAAATATATATATATAACAACTAATTAGGGTTAAATGGAATAAACCCTACAAAACAAGATGATCAAGCTTCACGGTTTTAAGTAAAAGAGTTGGGTTCCCGGAACGGGATCCAACAGTAGCTGCTCCTGTGGCACTTTAGTACCGAGACTTTTTTTTCTCCTAAACACTTCGGTGTCGAGACTTCGGTCTCTCCTGGACAATTCGGTGTCGACACTTCGGTATCTCCTGTATAAGTCCCGTTACCCACTTCTGTAAATGGAATAACAGTCATCTGATTTTCTATTCAGATATATGTTTTTTCTGGCTTAAACAAAATTGTGTTTTGATTCTGAAGGGTTTATACGTTTTTGTGATATTTAGTTATGTTATTTATAAAATCTGTTCTGAATATTTTATGTCGAAGTTATTGTTAAGAAAATCCTTAATGCATATTTACGCTATAACTCGATTCAGTATTGTTAGTTGTCATTTTATGTATACATTAGTTAATACTTACTAAGCTATATGCTTAGCATGGTAGATTTGCCTCACGTAGGTTCAAAGCAAGGATTATAAAGACTGGAACGAGTCAACCGCATTGGCCAATGGAGTCTGAGCTTTGTTTTGTCAAAATGTATTTTTTTTAGTTTATTTTTGGGCTTGTATTTGATGTATATGACTTTTGGATTTGTTTGAAGGTTTGTAATATCCTTAATACATAATTGGTATTCGAATTTATGATATGTAATATATGTTTGTTTAAGATTCTGGAAATGAATGTATGAAATGTTTCGTATGTTTTGGTATTTTATATGTTTTGTGTGTGTGGCACTCGCAATATCCTCCCGGGGGTATATACTGGTGTCACATAGGGATTCTTCGACCTTCGAAATGTAATTGCTTTCAGAATGGTTGCGAAGAATCCCTGAACCACATTTTCATTTTTGGTCATTGGGCTAGGCACCTTCGGAGGCTTTTGGTTTAGCGGATCCATGCTTTAGGTATGGAAATATGTTAATATAATGGTGGTCAAATGGGGGCAATCTAGCTATAAGATTGGTCTTTCATGTGTTGCCATCCTTTATTAGCTAGAGTTTTTGGGATATGCATTTCTCGGTAAAATTTAGTGGAACGCCTCTACCTATATCTTTGATGATCTCAAAAATTATGGATTCTATCTCTTATGTTGTACATGATTCTCTTTCTTTATCCATTTCAAGTAAATAATGGCAAGAAGTGGTGGAGACAGTTGAAAGGTATGTTCGACCCCGCAAGGTTTCCCAAGTGCGTTGGTGTAAGCCCTCCTTGGGATTTCTAAAGCTAAATATTGATGGTTTGTCGAGAGGGAACCAAGGGCTAAGTGGTGGTGGTAGGATTGTTCGAGATAAGTTGGAAGGTGTGTATTAGCATTCGCATTCCCTAGTCAATATGTTAGAAGTCTAGAAGCATAAACAAAATCTGTTTTGCAAGGATTGAAACTTTGTGCTAAATTATTACCCAATTCTCGGGTAATTGTTAAGTTGGATTCCAAAGTTTTGGTTAACATGTGTCTTGGCAAAGTTCAAATTCCATGGAAGCTAGCAGATTGGTTAGCTAAGGTGCGGAGGTTCTCTTTTTTGGATGGTTTTCTTCATTGTTATAGAGCGGCAAATCAAGCAGCATAGTTCTTGGAAAATATGGGATGTTCGTTGGAGAGTTTGACCACCTACAGTACTCAATCACTGATAACTTGTACCTTGAGGGGTATATTGACTTTAGATAGGTCAGACTTGCCTTCACTAAGAGTTAGAATTGTTTAACTGTAATAGATAATAATGATATTAGCATTTGTGATGTCTTTATATTTTCACATTTTTTATGTTTGGCATTTAGAGCTAGATTATTTGTTAATGCTAACTTTATTTGTTTCGGGCAAGTCAGGTTCATGCCCCTTACTCTGTACTTTTCGCTTTTCTTATTAATAAAATAGGGTAGCCATCCCCTCTAGGGTGCCGCCCCTAGTTGGGGAAAAAAGATTAAGATTGTCATCTAGCAACGCATCATGACTACCTAAATATTTAGAAATATCAAAGTGATTTTGACTAACCTTTTCGTGCATTATTTTTGTGTATAATTCAATCATTTCATCATACAATGTTCTGATTAGACATAGAGCATGGAATTAATGTCTACTCTAATTTGAGTCCAATCTTATTAGTTCTTCGTCGTTAGTTATTGATTCAATTAATAACATTTGTAAACTATTGACAAAATTTCATTTTACTTTGGCCAAGAATTTTTTTAAATTAATACTAATCAAGAACAATGAAACATTATCCCTAATTGCTTTAGGGTGATGAATCATATTTTGATTACACAACTACCTCCATATAGTTCATGTTACATCCAATGGCTATTAACTGAATGACCCATGATTAAATAGGTCATAACCAGTATCAAAATATAGTAATCCCTATACAAGATAACTTTGGAGACCTCATGTCAAAAGATCACTTATATAATCATCGCAATAAGAATTCCATAGACATACAAGTAATGATCAAAATGGATTTCTCATATTGGGTCTGTTCAGTGAACTTGTTCTCTAACAAGCACCCATATGTTTTTTTAAGTGTCTCCATACTTTAGTCTATGAGATCGACTACTTCTTTTATAACAAAAAAACAAAACGTGTGTTAGTCTTTTTACATCTATTAATGTTCAGTCTTAATTGAACAATTACTAGGAACAATTTAGGAATAATACATAAATGTAATATGAATCTCATAATTATAATCTCATTATAATTCCATTTGCAATGTATAATTATCCCGTGGACTTTATTATATGCATCTAAATATGTACAAGATAAAGAAAGTCTTTAAATAATTTGTTACTAAGCTATAGCCAAACGATTGGTTGTAGGAAATAAACTAACAATCTCCCACTAGTACTAAACTAACCAATTAAGTATTTCATACCATATCACCATATGAAGATTATACTACTGCTGGGACAGTGGCTTAATGAGAGAATTCTAAAAGATTCTTTAACGTAAATACTTGCTTAAATATTACAACTTTCATCTTAATTATCATCATAATTAAGAAAATTTTCCTAAATAAATCCTTGGATTTTTTATGAGACCTTAGCTCCTTATACATACCTAATAGCTATAATGTTCCACAAAATATTACTGTTTTGAACAATGTAAAGAACTATATAAAGTTCATTAAAGAACTTATT
The DNA here is from genome assembly GCA_027576455.1 of Erythroxylum roigii. Classification (NCBI taxonomy): domain Eukaryota; kingdom Viridiplantae; phylum Streptophyta; class Magnoliopsida; order Malpighiales; family Erythroxylaceae; genus Erythroxylum; species Erythroxylum roigii. Next base: position 22,113,326 of record JANZXV010000004.1, read on the forward strand.
AATCCGTTTAATCATTTATATTTATACTAAATGAAAAATGTATTATAGCTTAATTAGAAACCATTGGTACACTAGAACATTTCCAATCTTGAATGATATTGTTCTTACATAAAATAGTCCTTAATTAGGATTAACTTTTAAAGTTATATCCTTATCACCTTGAATTCAAATATCAACTCATACATAGAATAATAAATATCTTTAATACTTCATAAGTATCTGATATCTCAAATACTACACATCTTTAGCACATTATCTATGTACTTAGACTTAGAATAGGTGAACAACTTCTAATCTATCTCTATAGATCTAATTCCCAGAAATAAGTTGTTACCTTTTCATATTCAATAAGAGTTGTTCTTCGACAATTATGTTTTTGACAATTGAAAGCTAGAATTGTTGTTCTCTATGAGCAATATGTCTGCACATACTCCCACTGAAGAGGACAACTATACTCCTACTAACCTTTTTGCGGACATGATAAATTCACAATCATCTCTAAAATAAACTATTTGAATTCATCGTGAAAGTGGATTTTTCAATATCTCATAGCCTTTCAACTATACATCCAATGTATCAATAAAGGCATTAGTTCTAATCGGACATACTTTCATGAGATTTGAACTTTTCAAATTTCATCTTACTCCCACTACTTAAGTTTAAAACTATTCTCCTATAAGTATACATTGAGTCAAAGAATTTGTTTAATAAGTCTATAAGATTATATCCAACCTTTTGGATATCTCATAACCTTTTATTACCCTTTTTAGTTCTAAACTTAATGGATAATACATACTTCAACTAAGCAGTACATCCTTAAATCATTAATTTTTACTCTTTCAAAGGCTTAGCATTTCATATCTACTATGAAATCTTCCTAATTGATTCAATTGGAACTATTAATGGTAAGTCATTGTACTAGGCATAGAAGAAATAATATTGCATCATACAATATCTCATATTATATTTTCCTCCTAACATAAATCTATACTTTTACAAAATTTTGTTATGAAGTTATTCGCTAGAGAATCTCATTCCTAATAGATACTGAAAATTTAAAACTTTCCATAATGATCTCATCGAAGTGCTTCAACATTCTCAATGCTTAATTTCTACTTAGATTTAAACAATTTGAACTTTTCAAAATTTTAAATCATTATTTTATTTAATACATATGACTATATCACATAAAGTCATTAGTAACCCAATGAAATATAAGTATTATCCTTTTATGAATTGTTATTCCATCCAATACATAGCATGTATAAATTGAACAATTCAATACCATCATCATCCTTTCACCAAAGGTTGATTTGGATATTCTTCAACTTGACAAGTTTCAAAAGTTTGTATCCTTTTGATTATGAATTGTATGAAACTTATGACTTATATGTAACTATATGATTCTCATTATGTTGATTTAACTAAGATGGCATAAAAGGATAATTTCAATTCATCTTTGTATTCTTTCCACTTATGTTAAACATAAGTCTCCTTTGATCTAACACGTACAAACTATTTGCATAAGATTGGAGCAACTACGTTTACTTAACAATATATTTCTTATCATGCTTTGAACATTATAATAATGCTAAACCTAAATTCAGTATCAAATACTCATAAGCATGACCTAGAAATATATATGATCTCTATCATATCTCATATAGGCAGGAAAATTCATGCAATCATTTTCTTCTTACAACAACTATTATCATACTATAGCAAAGCCTTTAATTGATTTCCATATTTTTGCTTTAAGTAGCCTAAATTAAATGGAACAATTCCAACAAGGCATTATACCTTTCAACCATACTTTATGCAACCTCTTGCATTTTGCTATCATAGTATTAACATACATTTTACATATTGTTATCAAAGTTTATGAGACTTTAGTCAACTCAAAATGTCAATACATTTTATCGTCTATATGGTTTTGACACATCTCTAAAACTTTGTTACTAAATCCTTAACAAGGATTATAGCAAAATAACATAATGGGCATACAATATTCTATATATCTTTGAAAACTCTTATCAAATATAACATATGTTCAAGAAATTGGGTTCACTAACTAAATATTAACTGTACTAAATAAGGTAAATTCCACTTAAAACGAAATATAAATGTAAGAAAAGCAAATAATTAATTATATGCTATGACTACTAATAAGATTAGGGCTTTAATCATTTATTTGGTTACTCCCACTATTTTATTCAAAATAATAACCCTCAGTACTATTCAAAAGGATTGCTCTAATCGTTCTAATGGACTAGGATCTCATTAAAATATAGTTAATCTTGAGTATGCTCAACAAACCAGCTAAACTTAAATTAGGTAGATAAAAACTTTATCGATCACATCTTTTGTGACTCTTGGATCCATTAGGTGACAACTCTTACTAAAATATATCATATATGTTATTTTTAACCCTGCCTCTAAATTTATGTGATCATGATTTTGCTTATCTAAATCACACAAATTTAGTTAAGTAAAACTCATTGTCATAATACTAAACATATTCGGGTTAAAACAACGTTGAGTTTGCTCAACAAGCCTATAATAAACAAAACTTTGGTTTATTATTATAACAATAGAAGGCAATAATCACGTTCTCAATGTGTATTTAATATTTAAACAAGGTATCTAATTTTATAAATCTCATCAAACACAAATTTGCGCTTAAAATATCACACAGATAAAACATACAATTTAACTTGCATCTATATCAAATATATAAATAAAGCATGTAACTTATGCACTCATAATCAAATTATATGCTTAAAACATCAAGCTTTGTTTGATTCTAGTTATTGATCTTCACAATCTAAAATAATATTTCCAACTCTTTGAAAAAATTAAATTAGATTAAACTCATTGATTTAAATTCTTATTATGAATAGAAATTTAATTTTATTTGAAAACAATTTCCAAATCCACTTGGAAATTATTTCTAATTATCTTGACTTCGTTAACAAAATGTAATTGAAAAAAATTTTTAATAAATTATGCTACTTACTTACTATAATTTAGAAAAATAAGTAACATATTCTAATCCAATTGGAAAACTATTTCTAACCTTTTTCAAAATTACACAAGTAACACATTCTAATCCAACTAAAAAAACATTTCTAATCTAATTAGAAATTACTATTTTTTAATCTCATTAGAAATTATTTTTTCTTAATTAGAAAACTATTTTCTAATATTGAAAGGAAACTACTTTCAAAATTAAATAAAACACGTTTCAAATTTAATTAACAAAGTCCTTTATATTATTTATTTAAAGATTTATTTCTTAATCAATTGGAAAATCTTTCCTTAATAAATTAGAAACTATTTTTCAAAAAATTAAAGAATGCACATTTTTCTTAATTAATAAATGAAAACATTTTTCAAATTTTAACCAAGAAAAATAATTTTGTAAAAAATCAAGAAACTTATTATTAATAGATAAAGAAATAATTTATAAATAAATTGAATAATAATTCTCTAAAAAAATAAAATCATAAATTTAATTTGTCTCAATCAAATTGGAATAAATAAATTTAATTAAGAAACAACTTTATCACTTTTCTTAATTTTAAGGAATTAAATTAATTAATTTCAATATAATTGAAACTGTTAATTAGGAATCAATATAATTATTAATCTTAATCAAATTAAAAAAAACATCGACCTAAATTTTGGAATTGATTTTACAAATTAATTTAATTTAATAATTCAACTCTTTGAAAAATTAAACTAAATTCTAAGACATTCCTAATAAAATCAACCATTTGAAAAACCATTTTTAAACTATTAGAAACAAATTTCCAAATTTATTAGGAACTTAAACCTACTTAATTTAAATTAAACCAATTTAATTAAAGAAGGCTTAAAAATGAAAAATAAAATAAAATAAAAAATGGCGTGTGCAGTCAATCAAAGGCGTTGACTGGCAGGTGTCGTGTCATCCTTAACGCTCTACGAGACACGGGCCCCATTGTTTTTCCAAAATTCCTCGTCCTCACTTGCTGTTTTTTCTGCCTCTCTCGTCGGTTAACAGTTTCTCCCGCTTCACGCCGCTGCCACCTTGGACTTCTCTTCTCTGTTGGAGCTACTACTACTAGACCACCATCGTGTCGCCTGTTTTGCCACCGAGGAGCCCATCTCATGGAGCTTCTTCAACCAATGCAAACCAACCAATACTAGATAAAAACAACCGACGTAGGTGGGCATCTCCATGCCGCACAACGCATCTTCAATCGACACACAATCCATAAAGAATACAACCTCATACTGTTGTCGGCTCATAATTTATTCAATGTAAAAGCTCAATAACAATTCAAGCCAACCACAAAACACAAACTATCAAACCTTCTCCTAGACTCAGAATAACTAGGTACTTTTAGATATTTGCACCACAACAAGTAGAAGTAATCAAGTTACAGATGTGACCAATCTTAACCTTATTCCAGAAACCAGAACAATTATAGGGTTCTAAAAGTTTCACCGCTTATTGTAATTTTCAGAATTCTCAATTTGAATTTCTAAGTTAGTGGTTTAGGGTTTATACGATATTAATCTGAAACCCTTTTTCATATTTAAATTGCAAACATGTTGCAATTCAATTCCAAAATTATAAGCAATAACAATCACATATTTTCAATCAAATCATAGAATTAAACATGGCTTTAATATCGTTGTTGGGAACTCAAGAGATCCAATACTGTGCGCAACGAAATGATTGCGAAACTTTTTTGTAATTTGATTTCCCAAAAACTAAGATCTCTTTAATTATATAAAATTAATAAAACATAAATCATAATAAAGCGGAATATTAATTTGTACCTTATTTTAAAACTTAATCCTTATCTTGTCGTTTTTCTCGAACTATTTCCGAAACCAGTCCATCTCAATCACCATAGCTGTAAAAGTATCCAGATTCTAATAATATTTACATAACAGGTTGAGAGAACTTTGTAATTCTTATAAAAAGGGTTAAGCAATACCTTGACTCTTTATAAACAATATCATGACTCCTTACAGACTATACCGTGACCCCATATAAAAATTATCATCAAACATTATAAAAATGTTCCACCTAGTCTTTAATATGTCTAAACATATATGAGTACAAACAATATGAAAACTCCTTCCTAACAATATTATGACTCCTAACACACAATTCCATGCCTCTGTACCAAAAATATCACCATATTATAATAAGCATTGCTTCTTCGATGAAGGATCCTTACTACTTTTAAGTGACTTCAATATCACAATCAGTATTGAGAAATCAGAAGGTAGGATTACTTATAAACACTTATATGAAGAACTAAAGAATTGCCTTAATGATATTCAAGTCACATAAAGTAATAATTACTTGAGCCTATTTATAATAAGCTTTGGATGTTTTGCACTTGCCATTGTGTGCCAAGTAGACTATGCCGGCAGCTGCAACAGCAGATTTACGGTCAGTGCTACCTGGAAATGATTAAAATCAAGCTAATTTGATTTCCATTTTTAGTTTATATATATGTATACAACCCAGAGAATTAAGATGACCAATTCACCACACGATATCTGCCAACGACTCAACCAGGAACATATTGCAACGTCTTAGGTTGGCTAATAAAGATTGAGTTTGCGTTATGTTTGTTCTTGTAAACAAAATATTAATATGCTAACCATACGCAATGGATGAGACTACCAGAACAGTTTTGACAATCTACATATTATATATATACACACACATGTACAATAATTAGATCAATATTACTTACTACTATTCTAAACATAAGAAATTAGAAGGCATGATAGTGTAAATGTTGAAACTTATATATGCAAGCACTAAGCATATATTAATTCTATTAATAATGTGAGGGATTTATTAATATATCACATAATATTATTTTAGAATAAAGAATTATCAATAAAAATCTCATGATTACTAGTGAATTTGCTTAATATTTTCAATTTTTCTATGATTAATTATGTAGAATATTTATATAAATTCATTGATCGTCTTATGACTTATTTTTATCATCTAATATATATGTGTTGTTTTGTAGGTTTTATAGCTTTCATAATCCACCGGGATTTGAAGTTGATACACCTGAAGGCCCCATCACAAAGTTCATCACGTAGCATTCATTCAAGCATTTGGTTTATGGTTTTAATCGTGCATTTTGATCGATGTTGTGATGTTTTAATAGTTTATAGTTTCATATCAAGAAGCTACGCTATTTTTGTCTCCATTTCGCTTTTTTTTTAAATGAACAGAAGTTCTGCATCAACTAAATGCTCATTTGTGTCATGGATAAGTTTTTTAAGCTATAGATAACCTATCGTGATGAACCCAGATTAAAGAACATGGAGATTAGGATATAGCATGTAATAAAGGACGACAAGACACCAGTTTCAATATCAATTGCACTGCACTTTCTTTTTCGTACATCAGGTAAGATGGTACAAGGAAACATGGACGATAATGTTGAGGATGATGGTAGAATATCAGATAGAAGACCACAAATGAGCAGAGATAACAACAGGACCAAATTCTGTTATATCTTGCTTAACGCCTCCGAAGAGCCACTGCAGACATGACAACCAAAAGCACGAAGAGGACAACAGTGACGAGCGACGCCACGACAGCTCCACTAACTTTTTGACAGAAATCACCAAACTGTTGACAGATTGCAAGCCAGTTGGTGTTGGAGTTGCCATTGTGAGCCAAGTAGACTATGGCTGCAGCAGCAGCTCCAGCTGCAGTGGTCAGAGTAAGTGCCACCTGCATGATTATGAATCAAACTATCTTTTGTGTTCTTCCTGAATTTATATGAGACTTGGCAAATCATGATTAGTTAGTACTAGGAAGATGAATATAATATGAGTTAGAGAGCTTACGGTGTCCAAAATGAGAAGCAGAAGTCTTGGTCCAACTGCATGTGGCCTAACTATGGTTACTATTGAGAATGGGAGGGAAAGAACTAGGTAGCCCGCTACTATTCCCATTGCAATAACGAAAAACCTGAAGCATGGATTCATTTATTTACATCTTGTTCAGTAATGAATGATATTGCAGTTGAGCTTTACTGGTTCTAGTATTAATTATCAGTTTCTGCTGATAGGGACCATATTATATTACTAAAGAGTGATGGTAATGAAGACGTACTGGAAAGTGGGAAGATCGTCATAGCTGGCTTGAAACTGAAAAAACTGAGTGAAGAAAGGGAGGGTCTCGTCACTGGTTCCCATGGCAGCTGCAGCGGCTGAAGCAGCAGTTACAGCACCAATCCTGAGGAGGAAGTCAAAAATGGCGATTCCTTTCTTGTACCCTGCCTTTTGTTCTCTGTGAGTTGCCATAAGTGGGGCCTTTCCTTTAGCAACAGAGCTTGATTCTGGCACATCAATGGTGGTTGACTGGTCCTTCATTTTAGTTTACTAGAACAGTAATACTACCAATGGTTGTGACGATAGTATGTAAATGAAAGATGAAAAAGTTTGTGATGAACATCACCTAAGTTCTGAAACTTAAATAGAGAACTTAAACAGGAGTTGGTCTGATCAAGTTTTCGTGTAAGGGGAGTAGTTGCTACTTATTTCACTCTCAGTTTGATCAGGTGGATAAGAGAGCAAGTAGAAAGGTGATGAATGTGTATCTGTATAGATTAGTTGGTCCAACTTCATATAACGAAGCCACTCAAAATAATGCTAACTGAACACAACGGTGAGAAAAAGCAGACAGATGCCAAGAAGAAAAGGGAAAAAGGACATTCATAAATTAAATTTATCATACGTCTGATGGTGTCAGAAACTATAGGGTAAAAGATTGTTTTTTATTTTTTTTAAAGGATTTTTAATACATTTACGGAGATGGTGTAAGGATGTTGAAGTTAATGGAGTTGGGGAAATAACACTAGAGCTTGGATAGTAACGACAACATAACAAAGTGAAGCTAAAATTCAAACTTGAAAGTGTCTGAACCGCACAGAATCAACGTATGAGTTATATGTTTGATCAAAAACAAGAAGCTATGTGATTTGTATGAAATTGTGGAAAGGAGGAGAATGACGTGCAGAGATGAGGAAACGTCATCCGACTACGTACGTAATGGGGTTTGATGAACTTGAACTCGTAAAAACAAATTATAACTAAGCATATTCAGATGCAGTTTCATTGCTACCGAGCATGCAGGCATAACCATGACATTGAAAGGCAAAAAGAGCGGAGAGAATTAATAGATAAAATTTGCACCAACAAACCATGTAAATGTATACAACGCATCAGCTATTTCTGCTTTAATCCTACACTCATCGTTTCTTTGTTACTTGGGTACAAAGAAGATTGTAAAGATCAAGTGAAACCATATCAGGGTACTACAATATGTCAAAAGTTTCTGCTTTCATCAATTGCCAGAATATTAAGAGAGATTTCAAGTAATCCCATGGACTAGTGCAAGAAATTATGGCCGTATCGTCCATCCACGCTCAGCAAGTGCCTGAATCACTTGACTAGCAGCCTCTGCGGCATCATTCAATGGAGAGTAGCTCCAGGTTTCGGATATCTGGAATTCAGACTATTTATTAGAAATAAATGTGATAGTTATTCTTACCAATATTGTGCATCGCCATAAGCTCCATAGTCTAAGTGTTGACTTGGCTTTCATGTGGCAGGACCGTTACTTCATTAACAGTTGTAAACATCCACTTTCAATTTTCTCAAAATAACATACTAAATTTATAAGATGAAGGGAAGGAAATTATAAACAGGCACAGGCAATAATGTACCCCTGTGACTCAAGCGTTGCCATCTCAATTAACTAAACCAGACACAGTAGCATAAACTGAAACTTACGTCCTCTTTACCAGTAAACTGCTTCACCACTCCTCGTCCGAGCAATCTTTTCTGAAAGTCGGCAAATTTCCATGTACAACGTTCAGCTCCTATAACGTAGACAGGCTTCCTGCAGCATGAAGACCTCTAGATGCCTCAGTTAAAATACACAAATACATTCCATGTTATGAAAACATTGACCATTACCATCCAACAAACCTACCCAGTGCTGCAAGCCTCACTCAACATACTTACTGAATCAGCCGTGATGACAAAAGCATCAGCCCAAGCTAGATGCCCTAAATGTGGATTTGCACCTAAGCACTTGAAATTGGAAAGATTAATTTGAAATTAAAGGACAAAAAGAAAGTTCCATACTTTTCTGGTAGACTGCATACCTTCACCATCCCAAATATGAACCTTAGGGTTGGTAATAAATTTTTGCACCAAAATTTTGGATACCTGACCAGAAGAGTGCCAAGAAAATGTGAACACTGAAGGAATAAACAAGAAAATGCCAAAAGTGTTAGTACCTTCTGAGGGGTTCTCCTAGAAAAAGATACTCTAACACTTCCACAGCTCCAAAGAACATTATGAATCATATCCGTTAACTGCTTTGCCAGATCCACTCCATACTGACAGCTGCCTATTAAGAATATAGACATGTTAGAGATCTAGCATAATTATTTTTTTAAAAAAAGTTAACCATCCATCTCATTCAAGGGGGCTAAACATACTGTAGACATGACAAACCTAGCACTACAAGCAATCCTCACGAAGGTGTACATAATATCATGGAATGGCATGTCAGAGAAAAGCCTAGCAGTAGCATACATGTAATTTTTATACCATAAGCCATTCCAAAACTCTCTTAATGTGCTCACATAATTATCCAACCAGCAGATATTTGACTTTCCAACTACGATGAGTTGCCCTCAAAGGCAATTTAATAAAAGTGCCCAGGGAGGGTTTTGCAAGTACAGAAGTCATAGTCAAGAAGGAAGTCGCAGTAAGCTCAAGAAAATTCATCATTAGAACTCAGTCTGTGTACTTTCACGTTCTTTCTCTTGACAGAAAGAATGATCACATATATCAGCCATTTAGGGCATATTTCCCAAGAAAGTATAAAAAGTTAAGATGATGAAATATTTAATACCCGTCCATACAGAAATTCCATAATATCGCATCCCATCTTACAAGGGATGAACAGAAATGCATTATAAAAATGATGCAGTACATATCCTCCACCAGAACTCCATCAGCACTAAACTGATAGCAATTCTGCTCTTGACAAACGAATTATAAACTCAACCAATATAAAGTTGCACGACTCTTTACTTGTAGGCCCTCCAATGTTCACAACAAGCAATGGCTTGGGAAGTGAGGCCAATTCATCATGCCAGGCAGAAGCAGCATTCCTTATTGCAGCCGAATCCGCCTGATGAAGAGCTCCAACAGTCAATATCTGCAACTTAAAAACACAAAATTATGAGTTTTGTAAGATGTTGAAACAGAAGAAGCCAATGATATGCTAAAATGATTCCCATTCCACACCCTCTTCTTACATGTTCACATTCACCTAACCCTGTTTTCCATACAGCAACAGGAATTACTCACCACATGTCTGTCAGGAGGTTCACGTGGGGTTATCCACCTCCGGAGAAACCAGGGGATTTGCTCCTGGGCATGAGGAGTCAAAGGATAATAATCGTGATGAGGAGTAATCACCAAATCAAATCTGTTCAGTCGTGTCCTCGGATGTTGTATCTATACAATGATCTCCAAGAGAAAACTTGACTGAGACAACTTATGTTACACAACCCAAACAGAATGCAACGTATTACTCCAAAAAACATGGGAAAGTACGGCAGAGGACATTTAATACCCGCAATATTGACTAAGCATAGGAATACAAACAAAACCAGATCCTTAAGATGCAAACAGTAGTGACTATCATTTTGTGGGGTTACAACTAAAAGTTAGAATCAAGCATGGCTTACTAGTACCAAATTAACCAGGAAAAAAGACAGATAAGAGTTGAACCTGCACGACGAAGACATAATTTGGGGCCAACTGCCTGATAGAGCTCGCAACAGGAATGGTATCCCTACCGGACGCCACAACCAACAATGGTCCGTCCCTAAGTACGAAACACGCACTTTTACATAACTCCAGTCATTAGTAAACATCGAAAATCAAAAAGCAAATAACTATGAGAATACTTCTCGAAGGTTTCGCGAGCCATCATCGCAATGTGAGTGGCGTCAGCTTCCAAAATGTTCGACAATCCTGCACTTTTAACCACAAAACAACAACCCAGGTCAAACCCATTTCCCAATATCAACGTTTACACTAATCTCACACGAATTTCAACGATACCGATTCTTTCATGCGAAAGAGTTACAGCCTTTGGCTCTTGAACCGGGAGATTACACCTCCAGCGTCCTCCATAGATTCGATTGATGAAGTAGTCAACTTTCTTGTGAATCGAAACCGGAAGCCAACGAAGCCATTCATTAATTCCTCCTCTAGGCCTTGTAACTCGCTACACAACATCAACATCAATATGCACACACAGATACGCTACATGTGAGCAAACATATGAACAAGAAATGAAACAAAAACACAAAAAGGAGAAGACATTCTACTTACGTGCAATGAATAGCGAGAAGAGAGGCCAAGAGCGCGAACCAAGCCGATGCATTGACTCTCGGCGCCGGAAAAGCCGTTACCAATCACAATCGCCCTTTTGATCACGCCGTAGACACCGTTGCCGCCATCGAAGATCTCCAGCGAAGTTTGTAACCCATGTAGCCTAACTGATCTCATAGGATTAAAAAAGATGGAAAAAGGGTGTAATCTTTCTGTTTGTGCTGTGAAACTCCATAAAACTTGGCACCGGATGACATGGGCCGGTGTTATTCATGGGCTGAATTGGATCCGGTAGACTAGACCCAAACCGAATCTTGAACAATGATAAAGCTGTCCGTCTCCTCTGTGAAGGAAAGCGGAGGCTGGAGAGCGCAAAATTGGAAGATGTGGGCAAGTGCAGAAGGTGGAGCACCGGAGGTCACTCTTGAGACTTCCATGGGGTCGTTTACCGTTGAGGTGTTTCTCTACTTCTCAAAGAAGGAAACTTTCAACTCTCTTTCATCTTTTGTCTTTTTCTTTGTTGGTTTATTTAAATCTTTTTCTTTTCTTTTTGTGTGTGTTGTTAATTCCGGTGAATTCCAGTTATATTACAAGCACGCTCCAAGAACTTGCCGGAACTTCATCGAACTGTGTCGTAGGGGTTACTACGACAATGTCAAATTTCACCGGATTATTAAGGTGTAATGATTGACAAATCATGGGAGATAATGGTTTTTGGTTTTTCTTTCTGTTTTAGGTCAATGAGTTTTACACTTTTACTGTTAATGCAACTATATATATATACGTTTTTTTGGGGGGTTTTGGAGCAGGATTTTATTGTTCAAGGTGGAGATCCGACAGGAACTGGAAGGGGTGGAGAATCCATATATGGGTAAGCTTGAGCACATCCTTATTTATTTTGTTCTCCTGTCGATGTTTGTTGGTATATCATATAGTAGGTGACTTTTTGTTTGTGCGTGTGTTTTAGTTCAAAGTTTGAAGATGAGATAGTGAAAGAGTTGAAGCATACCGGAGCTGGTATTTTATCCATGGCAAATGCTGGTCCAAATACTAATGGCAGTCAGTTCTTCATTACATTGGCGCCTGCTCCTTCTCTTGATGGTATTGATGCTTTTCCTGCTACCCTTTGTTCTCTAGAGTGCTTCAGTGAAGTAGTTGAAGTGTGAATTTGAACAGTCATTTACAGTTTTGACATATTGAATAAGCTGCAAAAGGATGGGAATTGTCTGAGGGTTGAAGAAAATGCCTTGGATCCAATTCATTAAATTTCTCATTTATGCATGAGTGACGACCAGGGTTACAAATCCAAAGTCAAGGATACTTTCCTGTAAAATCTCCTCACAGTTCTTCGATGCCCTATGACAGTGCTGAGAAAATGAAATCACTTTTAAGATCTCTACAACATTGAAAGTCATTTGAGACAGAAATGAAAGTTGAAATGCCATATAGCTTTATAAGCAGGTTGATTGCTGGTGCATTTGGCGGTCACTTTGTTTCTGATTAAGTTTATCTTAAAATTCTAGATCAAATTCCTATGGTGATTACTAACTTCTGCTTCTATTTAGACATTTTGAAATTGTGAAACTTCCTGTTAGTGCTGTTTGAACACACTTCTGCTTTTATCATTTCTCCAGGAAAGCACACCATATTTGGAAGAGTATGTAGAGGAATGGAAATAATCAAGAGACTCGGTAGCATCCAAACCGACAACAATGACAGGTTATCTCTGTGATATACATATTTAGGTTGGAACTCAAATTTCTTTTAGACTAATTGTACTAATATGATACTGCTGTCTGACTTAGGCCTATCCATGATGTGAAGATATTGCGGGCATCAGTAAAAGATTAATCGTTGCCAGGCTGTTGTTGAAGCACAACGTAATGGTAAAGCCTATGGTGATTAGTGTTTTGTTTCCATCCACATGTACCATTAAACGTGTTCCTTGGATTGGCTGATGTTTCCCATAGTGGCAAAAGCAGGATAAAATGATAGATTGCACTAGTGGTGGATTTAGTATTTCTCCTCTTCAATGCAAACACTTCCCCCCAAGCCTCTTTTTGCAAGCCTTACATAATCCAAGCCCTTTTTTATCTTGCTTTCTAGTTGCTTAATTTATAATATCGCCTAATCCCAGACCAGATGTTTGCTTATATGTACAATCCTCAAAATAATAACCTTGTAATGAGGTCAAATCTCTCGAGTTGCTGAATAAGGAAAAGGTTCGTATCTACGAAGCAGCAAAATGTTAAGGTAACCATAGTATTGCACAAGAACATGTAGGTCCTATTTGGCAAATAACATATTGTATTAGCTGTTAGTTAATTCTAAAAAATTATGAATATAAACAAAATAATTAATTATATTTCATTTAAATTGAGAAGTACTTGTGATGTTGAGCGTAGTAATTATGGACAATCATATATCAAACAACTATGTCGACTCTTGGGCTGAAAAGCATACATAGCAACAAGATGGGAAATGCATCTGAATCAGAAGCCATGTGGTTAATATACTCATCACTTTGGATGGTGGCAAGTACATTAACTAATATTCACACACAGGCTACACCACTACTCCCTCTATTCCACAAGTCGTTTTAAAACCATTTTAAAACAATAAAAGTGTTAAAAGGGAAACAAAAACTTCTTGTTATAATTTACAAGCCATAGCTACCTTATACGACTCAGAAAAAATGCAATCAGGACGCCTTATGATAGCTTTCTCACGAAATCAATCTCTCCTATACCCTATTAATTCTTTTGGCAAGACTGAAATTGAATATCCCCACCAGCAATCTTCTCCAACAACCTGGATCCTATGGAAGGTAAGCATCCAGCTGCACCATTGAACACTTTAGCTTCCGAGATATCCATATAGTAGTCTACGCTTGGGCTCATGTTTGTCTTGATATATGTCTTCACAGTCTCCGCCTGTATGTAACATTCTTTAAACTCCAACTCAACTAGCCTGAGTTAGCAGCTTGAATCAGCTCACTGCCAATGTCTTCACAATAGTTACTCACCACAGAAGCCGCAACTGAATTAAAACCATTCATCTGGTTCTCTCCAGAGAATGTTATCCGAGTAGGATTGGAATCCTTAGGAGTCTCATCTGAACCTCGCTTCTCCTGTAGCAGCTCCATACGTCTTAATGATGGGACATCACCTTTACAGTATCTGCGCCACATGTTCCGGTATGCTGTTTCTAAACCAAGGGCAAACTTTGTTCCGTCACAAACAGGAGACTTAGCCATAAGGTCCCGCAGACTCATCCTCAGGTTTGAAAGAGATTCAATGTCAGAGGCCAGATCAACTGCCAATTGGACATACTCATCTTCACTTTTTGCAATCAGATGTGTTAGCCCTGCAATGCAAGTCAAAAGCCTCATAACTTCATTTGTACGCCAACACCCCAAAGAAAAGAAAACTAATTAAACAACAGATGAAGCACATCAAGGTATAGAAAAAGGGAAAAACAAAAGGGATCGGTAGCACAGACAAGCGAGAAACTGCTGCTGTCCTGTCTTTTACAATTCAAGCCCTACATATGTAAACTTAATTCAGATCAACCTCATTTCAAGTCCTGTACATACAAGGTAATTGATTGATTTTGCCACACGTGATCCCATCAAAATATCAGAATGGACAGGTCATTTGATTTTAAGTTGCTGACAGCTTAATATATTCAATGACAATATGTACTGCACACCTACACACAATCCTGACACCTATATTTTCCATATTAAACCACATTCTTATTTAAGCCCCATACAAGAAGTGATATTTTTTAATATCATCCGCATGAAAAACAACGCAGTATAGAAATAATTGTAATTATTCAACAGACATCAAACTTAAAATCCAAAGGAAGTTCCACTCACCAACTTTGCTTAGAAGGCTTACACCGACATTGTGAGCATGAACTGCACCAGCCATGGTAACACATGGCACTCCCATGTACAAAGATTCACAAGTAGTTGTTGTTCCAGCATATGGAAAAGTATCCAAGCTACATCAGATGCACCAATTTAGAGATCCTTGTGAGAAAACAAAGCAAGCCAGATATGCAATGAAAAGTAACATGCATCTCCTAGAAATGGGAGCAAATAATAGATAAGGTCAGACAATAGGTATGAACTGAACATTGAGAGAACTAACGCTACAAAAAATTAGTTACATCAATCGTGAAAGAAGCAATTGGATTTTCCTTTCTCTCAGTAAAAGAATTACAACTCAATATTTTACCTAATATCCATTAGAGAATAAGCTTGCATATGATCATGGTTAAGAAGAATCAGGGGCAGAAGATCTACACGCAAAGGTTCCAATCCAAGTTGCTCCAATGTTGTAAGGAATCGCTGCCTAACGCTATCACAACAGAATGGCTTGCATTTTACCACAAGACGAGAGTTTGGAACTGCACAAAGAATCCTAGCCCAAACTTGCAATACCTTGGGGGTTATCTGGGTAGAGAAGGAAATTTAATGTAATGAATATACCACATATTAGATTACACATACTGTTCCATCAATACTAAAAGCAAACAAAAGTACAAAATAATTAGTGAGAATACCTTTGCCAGATTGTTGAAGCTACCAAATGTAATAAAGCCATTAGATAAAGCAGGAGTTGGAGCAATGGGCCCGGCCTCTGGGGAAGGTGTATAGCAAAGGAAGCATTCAGGGAGTCTCACCAACTCCTCAACGTGTCTGGCAACACAATATCACAACAGTAAGGTTTCTTTTCATTTTCTTTTTCATAAAAGAGGAATATTACCAATTAAGAGCTATAAACAGGGTGCCACTTCAGAATGCGGAAGGTTCATAAATTGAAAAGATAATATGGCGCTGCACAAAGACCTCTCTATAGAACTAGTAAAGCATGTGAGAGAATAACAAGGATATAAATTATCTAGATACACATCTGATTCAGAGAGTTTCTTGATCATGGAAACCTGCCAAATTATGTTTTCTCCATGTGCCATAGGATAGAATCCCACAAACAATTTGAACAAAACAAGTTGATAACTATTAAATGACTATTCTCAGATATATTCTTGTCACTCCTTAAGACAGTGATCCATTTGAAACACTTGTGAGACAGCTTAGAAGGACATACTTCTGCTTAGTATCAGGAGGATCGGCCAAAGAATCAGTAATTCGGTAGTCAATGGTAGGCAGACCGGTAGTATTTGGGTAGCCAATCCATGTCACCTAAAATAATGATGAGCCAAGAAGAAGTTAGAATAAAAGTTTTGCAATCTCAGTTTTCCAATAGTGCTATTACTTAAGTAGACATCAACGTAATAATCAAAAAAATTTATGATTCAGCAAGAGAAACATGTGATATTACATTGTTACAGTGCATTAGAAGTTAAGCATTATCTTAGGAAAGATCTCAGGGTTTATGCTTTTGTTGAATACAATTTTGTAGTCCTATTCCTGATAGCATCTCAAACACTTTCTGACAAATCCTGTTAGGGATTTTGCTTTAGACAACTCAGTAGATAGGTTGTCTAGCTTAGATTTGAGCAGACAAATGAGATGAGCTTGCTCCCCTAAAAACTCATCAGAAGCAATTGCCCAATGATTTGATCCATGCACTAAAGACACCTTGAAAGTGGATTATGTGCATTGACCCTGTAACCATACCAACCAATAAACAATTAATCTCTAGCAAAAATTCTCTCTAGAAGAAGCTTTGCTCATCTTACATGGAAGTTCAGGTCTAACAAGTTCCTAATCTAAAAAGTTTCAACACAGAATCAAGTTAATACTGCAAATGCATTTGATGGAAAACTAGTAAAAATACAAAGAAATGTTATTTAAAGAAATGAGCAAGAGCAGACAGCTGTATGCATCATCAAAGATCTTATCCAGGAAACTAAATATAGTTCTATTAGTGTTAATAGAATTTAGGTTTTGGATGAAGGCAAGTCTCAATACTGAAAAACTGGTAATAAATAATCAAAGCCAATTATTCACCAAAAATTGATGAATTGAGACAGACTTATGCTTTCTTACTAGTTTCTCATTTTCACATGAATCCTTACAATTCTTCATCTTCTGTCCTCTTATCCATTATTGTTCTCTTCTTTTATATAATAAGTTCACCATAAGAGTTTAAAAGAAGCAGCGAATTTATCAAGGCTGTAATCCTTTAATTAATTTTGCAAAAGAATTTGATTTTAAAAGAAACATAGCCATGATCCCACAATAAGCTATGTGAGAAGTTAACTTTTTCATCAATAGCATGTTTCCACACATCTAGTTCTTGCTTCTCAAGAAAATAAACCACATATGTAAAAGAGACAAATTAAAATATCTTTCTAAACAAATATATGCAGGTTCAAAGAAAAACTCCAACAATATATCAAAATTAAAACCATAATTAAAACCATACCTGAAGGGGTGCGGGTCGGCATGCCATTGTTCCCAGCTTATTATTAGCAGTATGTCCAGTAAGTTCTACCAAGATGTCAATTTTATCTTCTCTAACAATACTAGCTACCTTCTTTTCATCAACACCATATATATCCCTCCACATCCCACCCTTTTTCAGAACCCTCTCCCTAAACCTTTCTGTTTTTGCATCTGCCTGAAATTCAGGAGAAAAATAAATCAAAACCGTGAATGTTACATCAAAGCTTTGTATTGTATACAGTGAACAGGAGATCGTTCCAAAAACAGTATTTGTAGCTATGACACTGGGAAGATTGTAGTTAGCATATATTCAAGGCATCACCAAAATTAGGAGCAGAAGTATTCAGATAACGATCACCTTTACAACTGCTGAATAAACCACCACCTTGTAGTTAGCATAGTCATGATAGACAAGAGGAGCCTCAATGAAATAGGAAACAGAATGGGTAAAATAATCTGGAGATACATATCCAATGACAAGAGGTCTCTCAGGATCTTTTGGGTTGTCCCATGAAGTGTGCTGTGCATACAACCTCATAAAGCGTCTACCCCAGTCCCTGCATTTAGACATTCCAAATGACACCAATTCAAATTATAGTTTGTGAAAGTATGCATGCAAAAGTGCAAATCTGAAAATAGTCACATACACCTTCAAAAGAGAGCAACATAACAACTCACAAAACATGACAAAATTTCAAAAACAATGATCAGTTGGACATTTTCCAATTTTGTGTGTTATATCTGTTCAATTTCACAAAGGAGACTTGGATGTCAAATTGTACAACATGCAAACATAATAAACCAATTCTAACAAAGCTTCATCGCTTTCAAACAAATGTTAATAGAGATCTTTCTAAAAAGCCTTTACTGCAGGAAGTAGCATTCAAGTACAAGAAAGTTAGCTTATATTCGTACAATCACAAATACTAATGCAAAAGAAGTAGGTTTCTCTTTCGAGTTTTCTTAGTACACATCCTTATTGCAGGGTTCAAAAGGTTGAAACGGGAAGAGAAGTGAAAATCCATAGAGAGGTTACTTACAAAGTTCTTTCTATATAACATGATAAACAAATTCTCAAATTGTGGAAATAAAGAATACCTGTGAGCCTCAAAGAGTTTGTTATCATGTCCCTCATTTATATAATTCATAGCAAGCAACCGATTCTGCAAAAGAAATCCCTCGGTAAAGATGGGAAATAGCAGCCAATTGTTACATTAAATGAAGCCACATTAATCATGGAACAGATTGGCCTCAAATGAGCATTTTCAATCTGGTATAAAATGAAAACATCAAGGTATAACTAGAAATGGAGAATCATGAGTGAGCATGAGAATTAAACACAAATAAATCAATTAAGGCAGCCAGCATTCCCTTTTCTCCTTTATTTATTTATTTACTATCTGAGAACAGATCAATAAATAGTGAGGAAAAAGAGAGAGGTGGCTAATATGCTTAATTCATACTACAAGGCCATTCAACAATTTCGTAAAACATATGAATTGTATAAGATGAACAATGCCTATTATCTTCTTCAACAACCATAATTTAAAAAGTTAAAACTCCCTATCTTCTCCACATGATTTCTATCATTCCATATTTCCAAACCTCCCGCTAGCTAAGCATGGTTTTCTTTTGCATCAGACCCACAATATTACCCGTATTACTTCATAAGTAGAATACAAAGTCTACCTGGCCTGCATTGCGAGAATCAGGATCTATTTTTAGGCATTGCTCATAAGCATCAACAGCCATTGATATATTGCCAGCATCTCTGTAAAGAACCCCTTGATAAAGTACACAGAAAGTCAAAATATTATCCGAAAAATCTGAAGATCATGGAAGCATGAGGTAACTATGGCAAAATTTTAATGAAACAAAAGATTTCTTAGAAATAAAAATATATCAAGAAACAAATGTCATATAAATCATGCAAATCGGTCGTAAATTATGTCCAAATCCTACCAACAGTATGCAGGACTCAACTTTTTAAAGTGTAAAAGAGAGAGAGACCTAAGTTGTTATACGCTTCTGCATATGTTGGATTTGCTACAATAGCTTTCTCAATCATGCTTGCAGCGGCATCCATTTTACCCTGTAAAAAGTGAAGGACACATCAATGGCTACTTCAAGAACGAAATTCCAAACAAGTGACTCCTCAAACCTGAACAGTGTAGACAACACCAAGGTTGTTTAGTGATTGAGAGAAATTTGGTTTGATTGACAGTGCCATCTGCAAAAACAAAATAATCATAATGATCATAAGATAACAGCTGTAGACACTAAAGGAGGACCTTAAAATCATGGACAAGAATAAAGGAATGCCTGGTAGCATTCCACAGCTTTATCAAGGTTGTCTCGGTCCTTGTATATTACTCCCAAATTGTTACATGCCTCTGCACAGTGGGGATTGAAATGGAATGCCAGTTCGTAGAAAACAATTGCCTGTACAATCGGAGATAATAACTGTTATTGGACCCCAAACAAGGTAGAAACATGCCTATATGTTTACCCCTAATAACACATATAAGCTTCAAGCTTAACTCTATTTGCAGACCCCTAAGAAGTACTGCCACTTAACATGCACTTCATACACATGCAAAGTCATCATACCTACGAATCACTTACCATGTCAAGCTTCAGCATTTCACCATAAGCAACTCCTAGATTGTACATAGCATCAGCATAGTGCCAATTGTATAACAATGCTTTCTTGTAGTATGCTATACCTTGATTAATGTCTCCCTCCAATTTAACCTGCATTTGTGTATAACTGAATATAAAATCAGATATGGGAACTAATAATAGGTCAACATTAATATAAAGAAAGAAAAAATTAAAGTTCCTTCAAAGAATACTAGCAATAGTTCCAGACTAAGTCTCTGTGGTGCCACCTTTGTTCCTAAATCTGTTAGAGCTATTGCCATGTTATTCTTTGCAATCTCAAAGTTTGGAGACACAGCCAGGCACCTGCAATAGCAGAAAAGGTTGATTAGTGTCACTTCCAATATAATCGTAGCAACAATAATGACACACTACACTTGCAAAGCCCAGCGACAAGTTTAGACAGCTAGAAGGACCCCTACCTCTCATAACAGGCAATGGCAGACTCCAAGTCACCTCTATTTTTATATATTACACCCATGTTGCAATATGCTTCAGCATACATAGGCCTCTCCATTGCAGCCTTCTCATAGCAATTAAGGGCAGTATCATATTGCATCATTTCACAATACACCACGCCAAGGTTATAATATGCAGGCTACATATATGAACATACAAATCAGAATATACATAAACATAAGGTATTAGAAGACCAAAAACCTCAATAGTTTCAATAAGCAAAAAGGTTACACTACCGCATAGTGTGGGTCTATTTTAAGAGCTTCGTAGTACTTCTGGATACCTTCCTGGGTATTGCCAGAAAGCTTTAAGCTGGTACCAATGTCAGTTAAAACAATAGCCAAGCATTCTGCAGCAGGTTTGTATGAAGGGTCTGCTTTTAAAGCCTTCTGGTATGACTGCATAACAGTAAATAGTGGTCTTAAACAATAAAATTATTAATATAGAAACATAATAGGAAGATAGCTACTCAACAGCATTCACGCACATCAGCACTTGCTCACACGCAAACATGCACACACAAAAAAGATGAAATCGTATCTCACAGAAAAGTGATAACTGCACTTTTACACAGTTTCTTGGTAATTTTGCATATAGAAAACACAGGGAAAATTAAAGAACTTGAGTGATAAATACAGATTTCAACGAGCATTATACTGAAATGACAATAAAACTGATCCTAAAATGAGATTGTAAGTTAATTATAATACAAGCACTTAATTATAATACAAGCACAATAGTATAGAAACAATCTCCATGTGTATAAAACAGTTAGGTGTCTTGATAATTCTTGAAATTTTTTTATCAGAAAACCTGCCTAAACCAGTTTCAGATTGCTTTGTTCAGCTCCCATGTTTCATCAGATGCCTTTTGCTTTCCACATTTTAGTTCCATGCACATGTTATTATGGTTCCCTAAATAGAGTTCAGAGATCAGAAATTCCAATGACCATGACACACCACCAGAGTATTATGAAATCCAGGGACACAAAATGGTCATATATGAACATGGTACGGTGCATGAAAGAAGTACTTCACCAAAAATCAATGATCTTATTGTTTTGGAAAGTTCAAAATTTTGAAATTAAGCCCCAAGGAAGCCAATGGAAATAAATGATAATATTGCTGATCATTATCAAGAGAGAGAGATGTTTCTCAATTCATATAGCAATAAGGAATGAAAAGGTAAGTACTAAAAATAAAGTGGAAACGGTAAAATTAGGCCCTAAGGAAGCTAATGGAAATAAATGATAATATTGCTGATCATTATCAAGAGAAAGAGAAGTTTCTCAATTCATATAGCAATAAGGAATGAAAAGATAAGTACTAAAACTTAAGTGAAAAAGTACAGGGTAAAATTTTCATTAATTGTACCAAAAAACCTGACATTGCTAAGTAAGGCAGCTAATAAGCAAGAAAATTGAGCTATCACTAATACAAATTAAACAGTGATCAAAGAAATTAAGGCAACAATCACCAGCAAAGTAAGAGTTACTAGGAAAATATATCCTTAATGCAAGAAAGAGTAGGTAATAGCAAAGAAGGTTAACCAGTATATTTTCATCTAGATGAAAAATACAAACTTAGCTATCAGGTAAGGTTGAGTGGCCACCAGCTTAGCCAAGCAGCTTCAAAAACTTAACTAAAGCAACCTTAAATTGTGGCAAGATAAGGTGTTACTGCTCACTTCAAAAATATAGTTGTTTCCAATTTAAAATTTGGGTTCAAAAGTACTTCTGCATCTACTTCACAGATTAATTATTTGTGATGGCAAAGTATATCTATGGACGTCTAACAAGATAGTCACAGAACACTAAAGTTCAGAAGGATGAGACGGGAACTAGTTACAAGAAACAGACTCTTTCCAGATAAACTACACCTTCACTCTTCATCCTTGTTTCATTTTCTTAATCTAGTCTCCCTCTAATTCTTAATACTTCAGTAATTAATCAACTTATTTCAGTTAATTATATAAGAAATTTGACTAGCGTGTTGATAAATGAACCCTTAGCGATGATCATTAGTGGAAGTTACTAGAAAGGACTTGATTGGTTTTGTTTTCAGTTTTAGAGTTCAATAAGACTACTATATTAAAAGAACATAGGAAGAAGAAGTAGGTGCTTCATTATTCATCATCAGCATCATAATAAACAACCAAGAGAACAATGACCCTGTGGGGCTCAGACAACAAGCAATAAGTTTCAGAGACTCCAGAAATGGAAAGATAAAGGACTTCTTGCTTATTGCTGCAATAAGTGACATCTTTCATATCAAAATAGAAGCAATCCAAATCACATTAGCATAAATGAGTGCAAAAAAAAAGGTAAGAAGGACTTGATGCTTCACTATTCATCATCAACATCATAATGAATAACCAAGATAACAATGAGTCTGAGGGGCTCAGGCAACAAGCAATAAGTTTCAGAAACTCCAGAAACAAAAAAATGGAAAGATAAAGGACTTCTTGCTTATTGCTGCAATAAGTGACATCTTTCATGCCAATTTAGAAGGAATCAAATCACATTAGCATAAATGAGTTCCTCATCTATCAATTTACATTTATCTATCTATGTATATGTGCAGGTGTCAATATATAATTGTGTCATCACAAAGACATGCTTAATATACAAAAAGACTTCCTACTAACCAAAATCTTAGTAATTAGTTTCATTAAGCATACCTCAGCAGCATCTCCAAGACGACCCTCATCTTTGTATAATATTCCACAATGTGTGTGGGCACATGCATTTTCAGGGTCAAGCCTGATGGCTTCTGCAAAACTATCAAAAGCAGGCCTTGACATATTCTGCATCTGCAGGCAGATGCCTTTTCCAATGTGAGCTTCAACATTTCCGCCATCTTTCTCCAAAACTTTATCATAAAGTGCAAGAGCATCAACAAACTTGTTCCTGGATCGAAGAATATTGGCATATGATAGGTTGTCCTTTCCTTCAAATCCTTTTTGTGCAGGAGCTTTATCCCCAGAAGAGCCACTAGTACAAGATGACAGCTGTGAACCCTTTAAGAAACCATTCTCTCCCCTTGTCTCTCTCTCCCTCCCTCCACCAATATCCTTCTCTGTCCACGCCATCTTGGTATATCACTGAATTTCACTTTGCTCTATCAATGCAAATAAAGTCCGTCCAACATTCTTCAAAAGGCATGTAACTAATCAATATACTAACGTGAGGTTTCACCAAACTCGTGATATAAGTTTTGCTGTCTGTAGGAACCAAAAACTGCAAAAATAGGCATACATCTAACTTGATCAAGCATGCAACAAAAAGATTAGAGCCTTCCGACAATAAATTGGGAAGTTTCCAACTAAGCACCACAATGCTATTTCCAAATAGGCAACACAATACCAACGTTTTGATCATCACTCAGCAGAATAACGAGCACAACAAACCATGCCATAGTGCGAGAATCGTCATCAAATAAATTTAAACCCATCTAAACAACCTATGAAAGAAACCCCAGCTACTGCAAAACCGATCAACTAATTATTTCGTCAACCTGTCCTATGTTCATGAACCCTTAATTGAAAACATTTCGTCAAGCAAAAACCCTAAAGTGAAGAAATTTACAAAAAAATCCAAAGTTTCTCAAAAACAACAAGCAATTAAAACCTGGCTGCAAGTAAAGAATAAAAAGTTAGGAACTTTAGACACTAATGCGATTCCAAGAATGCCCTGGAAGAGATTTTTACATGAGAAACGATGACCCACAAGAACAAAAAGGAAAATAGGCACTTTGAAACTCACATTCACAGCAGAGAGCTCGTTGACAAAAACTAGGCTCATAGACCTTGCGTGAAGTGGCGCACGATAGGCAAAACGAGATGTAGGCCGAAGCCTCGAAGTCACAGTGAAGTCCACAGAGATTGAGATAGAAAGACTGAAGGTCTAGAGAGAGACCGAACTCAAATGGGTCGGAGCCGGAGACACGCCGTCACTCTCTCTCGTCTCCGACACAGAGACTTCGATGTGTCCCAAAACCCAAAGAAAGAGAAAGTAAGTGAGAGGCAAAAAAAGAGCACCTGGTGTCTGTTCGTTAATTACTGCGATGGCATAATAGGGACAACCTTTGTTTCGTTAACCCTCTATTTCGAGTTATTTGCATTCGTGCCCGGTGGCTCAAATGGTCGCTCCAATTATGAGGAGTGTTGTCGGTAATAGTGGGCCGTTTGGATTGGAGGAAAATAAAGAAATTTTGACAAGAAGAAAATGACCCGGGAAAATTAGTGAATTGTCGTCCGTTTATTTTCAGAAATTAGTTTTTTATTTTTTATCTTAATTTTTTTTACATATATTTTTAATTTTTATTTTCAGTGGAAAATTGTCAAAAACATGTTTACTAATTAATATTGAAAAAATTATTTTCTAAAATTAAAAATTGCAAAACATGTTTACTAAAATTGAAAAATCCAAATTTATTTCGAGTAGATCAATTGTAGTGCCAATTAATAATAATACAAAATAAATATATAAAAATATACAATACAGT
>JANZXV010000004.1:22154387-22167743 GCA_027576455.1 Erythroxylum roigii
AATTGAGTGTTATATGAGGATAAATTTCCAAAAGGGAAATAATATGATTGGGAATAAGTTTGAAGAAAGAGAAAAAAGAATGAATGAAAAAGAAAGAAACAAAGAGAAGAAAAAAAATCATATCGGGATTTTCGGATTAGTCTAAGGTTTCCAACGCAACTCGATAGTTTTTATCCGATACACATACTCGGATGTCGAAAATTCATTCGATTCGATATATGATTAAGTCGTTTTCGATTCTTTGATTTCCGTCTTCACTTTTGCTTCCGCTTCGATTCGTTTTTGATTTTGATACCTTCGCTACGTTCTTTATTTTCCGTTCGTTTTCCAAATGGGGTCCAGTTTCGAGATTGGGTCCCAACACTTAAGGCTCTTTCAAAAACATTGAGTTCTCCCTCATATTCTTATCTCTTTCAGCCACCATTCACAAGGCTTGGGATTTGGGATGTGAATTAGAGTGGGTAACTCTGGAAGCTACTCACAACATCGAAAAAGGGCAAATTCGAGCTACTTGGAGCCATTAGAGCACAAGATAAACTTGTAAAGCAAGCACAAGAGAAAGAGACTTGTCAAGTTTGAGAGGTAAGGTCTCACCACATCTTCTAACATTGGTATCAGAGCTGAGTATAGCTTGCTTTCGTCCTTAAAATTGTACCAAATGACAATAATATATCATATTGCTGAAATTTGTTCATATATATGTAACATGGCCATCAATGACAAATTTTGGTGTGCTTTGTTTTAGCTTGAAATTTTGACATGGATATGTTCCTTATAATGTCAGGAACTTGTGCCTAAAATTTGGTGAAAAATGGATTTAAATTAAGTGAGATAATGAATGATGAATTTTCGTTTCATGCATGTGTTTCCTAAAAGTTTAGACCCATTTTTTTGACCTGTTACAATACTGTTCTACATGAAATATGTATATGGATATGTGCCTTGTCACATTATCTTTCCAACCGTATAATATATGCTCGAGTCGGAGTTAAAATGAGCAAGAAACAATAGCCCGAAGTGAGCATCCTGGTCATGAAAATACTGAAATTTCTTAAAAATCTAGGTTTTTAACAGCCACACAGCCGTTTCTCACACACACCCTGGGGATGCATGGGGCATAAAGGGCCACCCCAGAAGACCGTTTATTAAAAATTTTCAAATTTTGAGTTATTTATTAGCCTAATTTGAAATTTAACTTAATTACATAAGTGAAATAATTTTTTGGCTATTATCTTAGGTTTTCATGCTTAATAATTGTGTATTATATTCATGAATTTATGATTTATTTCATATATGTTATGAGTTGTATTTTATTTTTTTATTTCATTTATGTATTAAATGATTATTATTTATGTTAGGAATAAATTGGTTAATTATTTGTCTATGTGACTAATTGTTAATAAATGCCAATGGACATAAATTAAATGAAGATTCATTGATATTTTAAATTAGTTCCTATGTTGTGTGATGTATGCTTTCCAAAATAATTTTATATACAAGAAAGAAGGTGTGATATCCTCATTGAATATTTGTTATTAGATTGATGTAATAAGATTTGCATTGTAATTATTAATATTTTGTATCATTAATGTTGATGCTTTGTAAAGGAATGAATTTTCACACTAATTCTAAGTATATAATTTTATTTTGGACATTAGGCTCCAAAATATCAATGGAGTCTTAAAGTGAGACTCACTGATGCATGCATGATTGGTTGATGCTATATGTAGTGGATGTATTACCTATAATTTAATTAATTAATCATTGGGCTAAATACAATTAGGTGTTTAATACTGCTTATGTTGTTTAGTGATGATTACTAGTAAGTTTGCGAAATTTTTGAATTGATAATGTAAGTGGGAGTTGAGCTAACTACTTAAGAATAACATAAATTGATATGTGCCTTAATTAAATTTGTGCAATGATCAATGATGTAGTCAAATGGCAACCAAGAGTTTCATTATTGAGATAACCAAGGGAGAGAAACTTGATAGTAAAAACTATGACATCTAGCATAGGAAGGTTCACTATCTTCTCAATGGGCATGAGTTGCTCGATCATCTAACCACCAAAATGAGCCCACCTTAGACTGGGAATTCAGCCCAGCATCATCGCGACCATGAGGCGTATGCCCTTTTCCAAAAGAAGGATAGAAGTGTGCGCTTTACAATGTTAGCTTACATGTACGATGACCTTATTGTAAAGTTTGAGAATTACCCAACTACCATGGAGATGTGAGAACAATTGTGCCTAAAATATAGAGGGACAACAACCACAAGGCTTCGTGCCTTAATGATTAGGTTCAATCAATACACGATGGACCCTAAGCATAGCATGACTGAACATCTTAGGGTGATGTATTCCATGATTAGAGAAACGAAGGCAGTATCTAGCTGTCATTAGGTCACTTCCTGAGTCCTTATGGGAACAACCGAACAAGTAAAGTTGGTCCTTACTTATAATGAGGTCATTAAGACCTTTGATGACATTTCTCGCCATTTGGAGCTTAAGGCAGAGCGTAGAAATGCAAACCGCAGTGTCGTTGCATTAGTTGCACAAAATGGGCGTAACGGTGGTGGACCTAAGCTCAAGAATGGAAAAGGTAAGAACCAAGGGCCTCGAGAAGGGCAAGTCGCTAAATGTTGTAGAGGCAAACACGGTGGCAAGAAGGATAAGTCCAAACTCATATACTTCAACTGTAGAAAGAAAGGACACTTTGCTCAGGAGTGTATTGAGCCCCGTAAGGTTTGTCTTTACTCACCTTCTTTTATACGTGCCTTTATTTGCACACATGCATTTTTTGCTCATTCTCTTCATGATTGGATTGTAGATACGGGAGCTACAAAACACATGACCTTCATTTGTGTAGGATTTGTAGATTACCATTGATTACCGATAGGTAAACATTTTGTAACAATGAGAAATGGGGTAGAGGAGAGGGTCCTTGGTGTAGGAACCTACCAACTTTGTGCAGTGGACGCAAACTACTCTTACTTGATGTGCTTCATATACCCACTATTTGATGTAATCTACTTTTAGTATCAACACTAGTAGACTTTTTTCTTTTCTTATTATTAAGAATGTTGTGTCCATTTATCTTGATGATACCCTTTATGGTCATAAGCACTTTTGTAATAGTTTATTTATGATGGACTTAGAAGATGTATCTAAATCTTATAAATATTTTACTCATATTGCTTCTTCTTCTTCTGTTAATATTAAATATGAGTTTGTTAAATGGAATGCTCGATTAGGACATATTGGACAAAATAGAATGGCCAGATTGGCTAGAAGAGGGCTATTGGACTCTCTCGCCAAAGTGAGCCTTTCTACTTGTGAGGTTTGTCTCCCTAGGAAAGCTAGTAGAAAGCCTTTTGGTAAGGCTAAGAGGGCTTCGTATCCTCTAGAGTTGATCCACTCTAATATTTATGGGCCTACGAATGTGAGAGCGCGTAATGGCTTGACTTACTTTATCACATTCATAGATGATTTCTCACGATATAACTTAGTATTTATATTGTCTCATCGCTTAAAAGCTTTGTATTGTTTCAAATGCTTTGTAGCTGAGGTTAAGAATTAGAAAGAGATAAGCATTATGGCCCTTCATATTGATAGAGGCCGAGAGTATCTCTTTGATTAATTTAGAGAATTTTGTGAGAATAAGAGAATACGTTGACAGTTAACGATTCCTGAAACTCCACAACAAAATGGGGTTGCAGAGAGAAGGGATCAAACTCTGTTGGACGTGGTTAGGTCAATGATGACTCAAACAAACCTCTCGATTAAGTTTTGAGGGATGTCTTTGTGACCGATACATACTTAACTAGTGACCACTAAGTTTATCCTGACTACTCCATATGAGTAATGAAATGGAGATAAGCCTAATTTGGAAGCCTTAAGGCTATGGGGATCTACTGGTTATGTTCACCATTCTTCTCATAAGTTTGGGAAGTTAGGTTCACAGCATATCGTAACGCTAGTCAAAATAAAAACTAGACTACTACTATAGTAATGGTGAGTCTAAGTCGATCCCACAGAGAGTATATGTAAAGTTGTTGAAATGAAATTAATCGGTGTTTAGGAAAAGAGGGGTTTGGATTTTGGAAATAATAAAATAAAATGAAACTAGACTAATAAAAGCAAATTAAATAAAACATGCAAAAAATGATTCACTAGGGACCCGATTCTTTGGTTCAATCTCGGCCTACACCCTAATTAAACATATTTCATTGATTTGTTGTTCTTAAACTTCTTCTAAAAACTATTAATCATAGGTTAATAATGAACCCGAGTTTATTTACCAAAAAAATAACCCGAGTTTTTCCTTAGGAAGTGTTTAATCAAGATACGATCGTTAATTAAATCTAACCACCGAATAACTTAGGATACAATCTCTAGATTTAATTAGGCAATACCATTACAAATTAGGAAAATCGATTAATCAAGGCAACGACCACATATAATGCATCATTTAACCTAGGTTATGTTATCCCTAATGATTACGAATCATTATTTGCTACATATGAATTTCAACATAATAATTATGGATTATATTGAAATTCTAGCAATGGGTTTGTAAATAAACGATTCAATGAACGCATTAAAATCATCTTTTCATAATACCCAATTCAATCAACATAAGATAACATAATCAATTCCTAATGAGAGAAAGAAATGACAAAAACAAAAAACACACTTGTCTAGGGTCATCGACATCGACATTTTGTCTAGGGTCGTCGGCGTCACCTCCGAACCGATGTCTGAACGTCTAGTCCTTCATGGGTCTCTCCTAAGGAAATGCTTCAGCTCTATTAAAATACCCTAACTGAAACTCCCTAGCAACGCCTCCCTCTCTTTTCTGTCACCGCTACTGTTCTCTCTTGCAAGCTCCTATTTTATGATGCTACAAATTAATATATGGTCCACTACACTGTTCTCTTGTGTTTAAAAATTGTAGACTTCTCTAAATAATGTAGACATTGCCTGCATCTATCTCAAACGTCTGCGTTAAACGTAGGTGTTGTCAATGTTTAGCGCAGTGTGTACGTTAAACGCAAATGTTGTCTGTATGAAATGTAAACCACATCTACATTTTGGTCTTCTTAGCTTTCCTCTTTGTGTTGCCATTTTGGGTCCTTGCTCCTCCTTACTGTGATGCATGTACTATCGTTTTGGTGATTTATCCCAGTAGCTACCATTTTCTTCTCACCTTGGTGCCTTATGCATTATCCATTAATTAAATTAATACCTTACATGGACATGCAAATCCATGCATAATCTGTGCAAAATCCATACAGCCCACATTCTTCTTCTTTGTGTTTCCATCTTTCTTGTCTTTTAATTTTCTTCTTCTTACTCCATGAAGACAAGTAAAAATTAATCTTCAAAAAATGACCAAAATATAGAGCTTTCAACTCACTTTAACTTCTTTGCTTCCGAATTGTACCTAAAATTACATACGAGTCAAAGTGAGTATCTTAAACAATTTATTGTCCTTAATTACTAAGTGTTATAAAATAATTAAATATTCAATTAAGCACTTATCATGGGTCTTAGAGCTAATAAATGTGTGTTTATTAGATATTGTGAGCATTTTAAGGGCTATGTGATATATGGTGAAAATTATGGAGTGCCCACTAAGGTTGAGTCCCGAGATGTGAATTTTTTGGAGGATGATTTCCCTAATATTAGTGAGATCAAACAAAGTCTTGAGCTTTATGAGTTAGAGGAACATCAAGATAAAGGGCCCTAAATGGATTTGGATTCACAATCCATTCTGATGAATGTTGAGGTCAATGGGAGCATAAAACCTGAGTCTTAGTCTCCATAATTGCGTAGGAGCTATCACGAAAAATGTATCACGTAAACACTTTGAAATAGAAGGTGAGTCCTTCTTGAGCATTTCTGTTGATGCTGAAACCTTCTTCTTTTGAAGAAGCAATGAACTCACCAATTTCAAGTAAGTGGCTTGCAGTAATGGAAGACGAGATGGAATCCATTAACCATGTGCGGGACTTAGTCGATATACCTTTTAGGTGCAAAACCATTGGAGACAAGTGGATCTTGAAGGTTAAGCGCAAGGCAGCTGGATCAATTGATAAGTACAAAGGTCGATTAGTGGCAAAAGGTTACACCCAATAGGAGGGTGTGGACTATAATGAGACATTTTTTCATATGGTAAGATTTGGATTTTGATTTGTTCTAAATGGACGTTAAAATGAATTTTCTCAATGGAGAAATTATTGAAGAGATCTATATAGACCAACCCATTGGGTTTCAGGTAAAGGGAAAGGAGCATAAAGTGTGTCGTTTGAGACATTCCATTTATTGCCTGAAACAATCATCTAGGCAATGGTATCTTAGATTTCATCAAGCCAGTACATCGGTAGGGTTTGCAATGATTGAAAAGGACGATTGTGTATACGTAAAAAGACAAGAGAATGTGTTTCTTATACTCTCTTTATATGTAGATGATATTTTGATAGTTGGGAATGATATGGAGATGATCATTGCCACCCAAAAGTGGTTGCACACTACTTTTGAAATGAAGGACATGGGTGAAGCAAATTATGTTCTCGGGGTTAAGATCAAGAGGGATAGGTCTAAAAGATTTCTAAGTTTGTCTCAAGAAACCTATATTAATAGGATCTGGAAACGCTTCTTTATAAATAACTGCAAACTTATTAACACTCCAATGAAAAAGAGCCTATACCTAATTATGGATCAATGTCCTAATATAGAGGAAGATAAACAACAATGGCTAAGGTGCCACATGTAAGCGCTGTTGGTAGTCTAATGTACGCTATATTGTGTACTCAACCTGACATATGCTTTGCAGTTAGGATGGTTGGTAGATATCAAAGTAATTCTGGACGTGCACATTGGGCAGCGGTTAAAAGGATACTTAGATATCTAAGAGGAACCACAAACATGGCTTTGTGCTATCAAGGTGGGAGCCTCAAATTGGTTGGATATAGTGATGTCGATGAATCTATTGATAGAGACGAGCAAAAGTCCACATCGGGATATGCTTTCATTCTTGGAGGAGGAGCCATTTCTTGGTGTAGCAAGAAACAATAGTGCGTGTCATTGTCTATGATGGAGTCCGAGTATGTTGCATGTACCTCAACAGTGTAAGAAGCGATATGGTTGAGGAGATTTTTTAGGAGCGTCAACATTATCGGGCATATTCGTGAGGCCACAACTATCTATTGTGATAAAAACAACTACAATTGCCTATGTAAAGGACCTGAAGTATCATGGAAAGACAAAGCACATAGATACTCGCTACCACTTCATCCGTGATATCATTGCATAAGGATATGTGGTCCTAAAGCATGTCTCTATGAGAGATATGATAGTTGATCCTTTTACTAAACCCATTGCTATAGATGCTTTTCAAAATCACATCAGGGGTTTAGGTTTGTTAAGAATTTGATGTATTTGTGCTGTTACTTATACATAATGAAATATGTTTTTCATTTTAATCTTGTGTGAATTTGTATAGTAAATTAAGGTTTAATTAAAAATGGCACATATCTAAAAATTGTCACTAGGCTTGATGTTGGTCTCTCACACGAGAACATCGCTCGAGTGCTATGATAGTGAGGGGGATGAGACAAAATATTGCAAGGTACAAAATGATAGGCAATCTCCTTAATTACTATGTCGTGATTAAAGATTTTGTATGTTGCCTTAGCTGAGTGCTAAGATGAGAATTGTTTAGTTGAATATGGAAAGTATATCCATGTAGCCTGTATGAAGCTGGATTTGAGTCTATGGTAGCTTAAGTCGGTCACTTTCTGGAGTGACTGGGTCATGTTTTGTATGGTGTTATTTAGAGCGTGATAAATCCTTAGGGGGAGCTCCCCTATAGCATGCACTTCATACTGCATGTGCTTGAGACGACCGAATAAGGGAGTGATGAATAAGTCCCTTCTTCATCACTATGTGAGCCCTGTGGATATCTAGTTCACCTATATACCCTTTGGAACTTTGACCTATGTCATGAAGTTCGGAATTGGTGTTGCTACTTTATTATATTATCCAAGGGCTAGGAATGATGCGGTTTAGTAGGGTATGACTAGGAAAGCAGCCAAGACTTCAGGGATTGACATGATTGTCTAAGGAAAAATCATTTTAATATCACACAAGTTATTTATGACTTATTGCCCGGGCGGTTACAAAGACATTAGTTTTCGATAGGCATGAGTTGTCTATATGGTAACCATAAGTACAAATATATTATGGGATTTTGCATAGCTCTTTGTGAAAAGAGAGATCAAAGATTCAAAATCTAGTGTGATTAGAAATGATTTGGGATATAACGAGATCTTGAGTGACGTTGCGTTAGGTGACTTAATGTAATGATCCTCACTGGTACTTTTCTCGTATGGTTGCAAGCTCCACTTCCTGTATGATAGTGAGAATAAATA
Organism: Erythroxylum roigii; assembly: GCA_027576455.1. Lineage (NCBI taxonomy): Eukaryota > Viridiplantae > Streptophyta > Magnoliopsida > Malpighiales > Erythroxylaceae > Erythroxylum > Erythroxylum roigii. Next base: position 22,162,823 of record JANZXV010000004.1, read on the forward strand.
TTTGAGGTTGAGAAATAAAGCACGAATTGTTATGAACAAAGCATTTGTTGTTACGAATAGGCATGCGTTGTTCTTTCTCAAGCATGTGTTGTCAATGGAAAATAGGTTGTTGCCAATCTATACAAGTGGGAGATGTAGCAAAATAATATAATGTGCCATATTGGCACAAGAAAACCAAAGTGGACAAGTAAGCTTGGTCTTACAAGAAAGACAAAGCCAACAAGTAAGTGGTTACTTTTGGTAATGTCTAACCCTTTTTCTATTTCTTTGCATAAGTTACAAAAGAGAGAATGCATGCAAGAGCTCCTCCCTCCCACACTTAAGGTTCTCCCAAAAACGTTGAGTTCTCCCTCATATTCTTATCACTTTGAGCCACCATTCACAAAGCTTAGGATTTGGGGTGTGAATTAGAGTGAGTAACTCTAGTAACTGCTCACAACATCGAGAAAGGGAAAATTCAATTTACTTGGAGCCATTAGAGCACAAGGTGGACTTGTAAAGCAAGCATAAGAGAAAGGGGCTTGTTAAGTTTGAAAGGTAAGGTCTCACCATACCTTCCAACATAAGCAATCAAGAAATGTATCATAGGAAGAGAGATTTATAAATGTATAAAATGGTTAGAAAGGAAAATGCTTATGTAAGTTTCTGCACATAAATGCTTACAACCACGATGTGAATTTGTGAGCTCAGTGACTTCATTCTCTATCTTTAAGAATTTCGTTTACCTCATTAGTTTCCATTTGAAAAACTCGAAGGGGTGTAGTAGTTTTGCAAACTCTTCAATTTGACCGCAGTTACTTGTAACGTTCTACTACAGTTACTTATAATTGTATCTGTCGGTTACTAGATATAAAATAACTGTATCAACAACTGTTAATTTTTCTGTATCAAACGAAAATAGAAAAATAAATACGAAATTAAGCAGATCAACGCCGAAATTTGGTAACACAGTTTGACACACCATGCCTATGTTTGCGAGGCCCTCACCCAGCTTAATACTTTCACTAATGACAATAGTTTTTATACAAGGTTTTATTGAGCCGACACCACTCAACCCTTAACATTATCCCTCGTTCTCACTACCCTTGAAAGTAATTCACACCTAATAGTACGACTGCCTCGTACTAACCTCAACAGAGGATTTTTCTCAACAATTTTATGAAACAAGAGCATTAAATAAATCACTTAAGTAATTAAACTAACTACTCAACACTTAAGAAAACACTTGATAAAAAGACAAATAATTTCCTGCACAATCACGAAATCAAGAGCAGCTGAATAATCACGCAGAAACACCCAGTAAGAACTTCACCAAGTCAACCACGATTCAGATGCAAAAACTGGGTCACGAATGGATCAACAACACCTTCGTTGTCTTCAATAACACCACATATGTGTGTAGCAACCCATCAGTTAAACACCCAACCAAAAACCTTCACCAAGTAAATAACGCTTCAACTGCAAGAGCTAAGTCACGCTAGTATCAACCCACTAGCGTGATATCTCGTGTTTGATGATTTCCTTGTGGCACAAGAGCCAATGATGAAATATTAAAGCTCTCATGTTTAAGACTAAGCCTATGTGTGTATAAGTGTTGTTCTTCACGTAACAATTCGCCAAAACACTCATATAGACATAATAGTGGATGATGAGTTATCATATTAGAACTGGCGGTCTCAAAATATGATCTAAGCTTTCTCAACAAATTGTCCATTTGCTAATATCATGAATCACTGAAACATCATAATCTTTGGAAACATTAGTAAAAATGAAAATTGAAAATTCAGATCACAAATTTTGAATAGAAAGACTTCTTTGATGAAAGTTGGTCATCTCACATTGAAGTTGAAAACGTTGCAAATTCTCTTTAAATACCCCCAAATCACATGAGCAATTTTATACGGGCCAAACCGGGGAACATTATCAGGATGGCATGATTCAATTATCTAGAACAGTAATCTAGCCTCTTTGATATTCTATTGAGTTGATTTACACCAGCAAACCACTTTTAAAGTTCAGTGGACTTTTGAAGAAATCATCCTACATGGACTACCTGCAATCCTTATCCCTTACCATGTCTGTGGTACCACATCACAAGAAGTATTCCACTTCATCTTGTTTCCACTCATGGCTCAAGGGCACATGATCCCTATAAAAGATAATGCCGAAGCTTTTAGCACAACAAGGTGTAATAATCACTATCATTAGCAACCCAATAAACTCTAAGCGTTTTGAACCAACTCTTGCTCGTGCTATAGAGTCAAATATGCTATAAAATCACCTGATAATAGTTAAGAGAAGCATTTCCTCGATTCTTTGAAAGAAAATCAATGGGCTAATCCCTGCTAACAGGAAGAGAGAATGCAAAAGACATTTTATTGATTTGGTCCAATTACATTGACATGAAGACTTAAATATATAGATAATGAAATAACAAACTTAGCTAATATCAAGATAAAACAATTCAAATTCAAAAGTTTAAATCCTAACTAGATAACAACTTTATCTTAAAAGATAAAATTTTATCCTTTAACAAATATCTTATCTTTAAACAAAATCTTCAATTTTAACTTTGAATCAATATTTCCAACATGTTGCGCTTCATGGTTCAAGTAGTTGATATGGCGCATTGCTGAACATTTCCTTGGGCAGAGGTGGACGATACATAGAAGAAGATGCTAAAGCCATTGTTGTGCAAATACTAAATGTAGTTGCCTTTTGTCATCTACAAGGTGTTGTACATCGCGATCTAAAACCAGAGGTACACGACCATTTGAACCAAACAATGGAAAATCATCTCAAGGGAGCCATCAATGTTTACATCTTACTTTAACAAATCATTCTGTTAACACTTGGCAGAACTTTCTCTTCACCGCGAAAGATGAGGATGCTCCAATGAAGATCATTGACTTTGGTCTATCTGATTTTATCAATCCAGGTAAAATCTAGGAAAGTCCGGGAACGTTATCCTGAGGTTCCTATTTCGATCCTCATTAATAGTGTCTCTGTTTGGAGATGATAGATAGTATGTGTGTATGCAGATGAACGGCTCAATGATATCGTTGGCAGTGCGCATTATGTTGCACCTGAGGTTCTACATAGGTCGTACAATGTTGAAGCTGACATGTGGAGTATAGGCGTCATAACATACATATTACTATGTGGAAGTAGACCTTTCTGGGCCCGGACAGAATCTGGAATTTTCCGTTCCGTGTTAAGTGCTAATCCTAACTTCGAGGATTCACCGTGGCCTTCAGTATCACATGAAGCTAAAGATTTTGTGAAAAGGCTTCTCAGCAAGGATCACAGAAAAAGAATGAGCGCTGCACAAGCTTTAAGTAAGTCAAAAGTCTTTTGAGTCAGTCAAATTAATTGGACATTCTTCTGGTCTGAATGTGATTGTTTCTGCATGAAGCTCATCCATGGCTACGAGACGAAAACCGAGCTGTGCCGTTGGACGTTTTCATCTACAAGTTAGTCAAGTCTTATATCCGTGCAAAACCTTTCAAGCGTGCGGCGTTGAAGGTAATAATTACAATAAAACTACTTGCATCGTAGTTTCATAGTTCTGATACTGATCCATGTTGTTGCACTTGCAGGCTCTTTCCAAAGCTATTCCAGAAAAGGAGCTCATCTACCTTAAGGCTCAGTTTAATCTCCTGGACCCAAAAGATGGATTTGTCTCTGTCAATAACTTCAGAGTGGTTAGTTCATGCCTCCACCTAGCTTCTATTTAACTTCCAAAAACTGAATCCTCTTATTTCTAAACTTGGTATTATAGCAATTGGTTGAGAAAAACCAAGCACAATTCTTATGCTCACTAATTATTCATCCAGTAAGCTTGTCTCTTTCTCATACTCTCACCTATAATATATGGTGAACAAATGCAGGCTTTAATGAGACATGTTACTGATGCCATAAAGGAGGCAAGGATTTTTGACATTTTAAATGTGGTATGCTTTCTTGATCAACTATTGCCAACATTTCCAGACTCAGGCTTTTTGAAGATCTATATTCACTAGGAAACGGAATTGGAAGAAACAAAACCAAGAGATCCCATTTATAGATTATTCTTGTTATTGCATATGAAATACATAATGTAAGCCATGAATCTAATCTTTTATGACTGGACTGGCCATTTCAGTTATCGGAACCTGTGCACCTCTGATTAAGAGTAGTGCTTAATGAACGTGAATAAATAAGATTTCCATTTATTTTCTTTTCAACGTATTATTTCAGATGGAACCACTATCTTTCAAGAAATTGGGGTTTGAGGAATTCTGTGCTGCTGCAATCAGTCCATATCAGCTTGAGGCCCTTGAAGGATGGCAGATGATTGCCAAAACTGCTTTTGAATACTTTGAACAAGAAGGAAACAGAACTATATCAGTGGAGGAATTGGCACTGGTAAGAGCCAATCTCATGTCATGTCCAGAAACTATGATTTCAGTAAGAGTTTGGCTAACTGTGGTATTTGTGCAACAGGAAATGAATCTAGTCCCTGAAGCTTTTTCTATAGTCAAGGATTGGATCAGAACTTCTGATGGGAAATTGAGCTCCGTTGGATATACAAGATTCTTACATGGTGTCACTATAAGAAACACGAATACAAAACAGCGATAGCATGGATATAAAATTATTAGCTTTTTGGTTTTAGACATGATTAAATTGACCTTGAGGAAGCCATAGCAGCCCGACGTTGGTATTGACTCTACTCCAAAGCCACAGGCTCCTCGAACTAAGGTCGAGGAGAGAATGGTAATGACCAATTTGTTTACAATATAATTACTAACAATGAATTAAGAAAACTTTGGAAATATATTACCTAAGAAGCACGGACACGGCAAAATGGAGTCGTGTGAGGGCATCTAGATGATGGCTTCGATCTTTTCTGGGTTTGCTTCGATCCCCTGTTGAGTAA